>PNEQ01077724.1:0-27552 GCA_003012365.1 Medauroidea extradentata
GTAGTTTCCTGCCTTCCAAGTCCGCTATCCCCACCACTTTTCTGCCTGGAGTTGCATGGCGTGACTGACCAAGCTAGCCTCTTTCTGGAGTGGTATTAGAGTTCCATTTTGTACGTTCAGCGTCGGAGAAAACATGCTGCCTGTTGTGATTTATCGGCGCAACCTCATAATTTTATTTGATAAATATTTTGTTTAAGCATCACTCTATGACTGTATGGAAGCAGTTTTTATCTAGAGTTATTGCTTCTTTCGTGACAACGTAACAAACTTGCGTAATTGAAAAGGCCACAACAAAAAACAGAGAACAATAAATTCGATTTTTAATCCATACAGGCATATATTGGTGTCTATGCTCGTGCACAAAAAATTTTCAATGCTTTGGCGCTTTTAGTTCCTTAGTAAATACTAAACATCAGAGAAGCTGCACACGCAGTGTTTCTGTGTGGTACATATAACTCTTAAAGAGATGTTTTATGTTATGATGTATGAGTGGGGTTTGGTAGGAATGCAAATTAGAAAAAAATTCAAGAAAACTCGGAAGAAACCCTTTAAAAAAAAGGATACCTACATTTAAGTAAAACAATTTACTGCAGGTATCGCGGACAACATGGATGCCAGAAACATGATTGTCGATAGTAAATATTGCTCATTCAGGCTGCTTTTTGCTCCGTATTCAGCCTCAACCTGATTGAGCAATACGGTATTTTTTTGTATTTGTTTAACTTTCCGGAAAAAATGTTGAGGGAAATTCGGGAAATTTTGAGGGAAAACAGGAATTTTTTTAGGGAAAAATGGGTAATTTTAATGTTTTTGTGGTAGAAAAGGGAAATTTTGAGGTAATAACGGGCAAATCGCGTCATCTAAGATGGCGTAGGTGACGTCATTATCGAATCTAACAATCAGATCCCCCATCCCCATGCGCCAGAACCCGCCATAATATGCTACTCATGTCCTAGAATATTGCCCTTTCCTCCCGACTCACCCTGTGTGTGTGCCTTTATATATATATATATATATATATATATATATATATATATATATATATACGAATATAAACATCATATACATACACCAACACCTGTGTATTGGTGTGTGTGTACGTGCGTGTGTGTTCATATCAGTATCTACAGTGTCACGTGAAAGTCTGTTGAAACAATTATCGAACTTTGAATTATTTTTACGTTATAAATAACACATTTCGAATAGTTAAGTTCTGTATTAAATTGTACAACATAATTAACAAACAACATGTGCAATCACGTAATTTTCTGATAGAAAACAGTTATTTCTGCCACCTTCTATAACATGCTAAATGTACGTGAGTTACTGTGAAGCTGAGTTAGATATCTCTTGTATACATTTAAAGTACAGTTAATAGTAATATTGCGCATAATTTAAATCATGCGTATCTGCTTTGTCAACATAAATATTTTAACCATATTTCCCATGAAAAGACCTAAATAGTAAGTTTATGCCAGACTGATAAAATATGACGACTAGAATTTGGTCATGTTATTTATGGAATTAGTTATCTCGTTTAAATACTCATGGATCAAACATTAGCCATTGTTATTGGTAATTGATTAACCCACACATGGTTAACTTAGTTCATTATTTTAAAAAATGTAAATATGTTCTTGTTCATTTTGCTAGCGATATTACACTAGTCGTTAACATAAAATACAAGTGTTAAAATGTATTAACGTGATGCACCAAATGGTTCCTGTAAAATAAATGACATTTAACAATGGCGAATGATTAATAAAGCCACATTTCAGATTAACAGAAATAATGGATGTTACATGATTTACATGAAGTAATTTTTAGATTAATAAATACTTTATTTGACGAATTTCTTTACGAAATACAAATAAAAATTTCAACTTGTAAGGGAAACTAACTACACTATCGTTTCACTAACTCTAGGTAAAGAACTAATGCAATAGTGCTCTACAAGTTTCGTAGTTGAGTAAAATTATTTAATAGTGTATTTAAGCGTGTAAAAGCAATGACAATTACGGATGTAACAAATAAAATTATTTCCTACGATGTGAATAAAGATTAAATGTTTCATTATACCAGTTCTAAACCAAGGAACAATTTCTCTTAACCAAAAATGTCCGTACTACTTTGACATTAATCCATATTTTGTGGCATGAAATGCGGCGAGTATTCAAATAAAGACACGAAAATGTTACTTTAAAATTGTCTTAAAAAATAAAAAAACAACTGGCCACAGATATATTCACAGGAGAAGTACCGAAATTTATTACCGTACTTGTTGTACGTAGTATACCACATAAAACACATTAGTAATAAATATGATACTCTCCACTTCTTATTCATCGATATATTCAAAGACAAAAAAAAGTTGTGTTATTCTTTATTTTCAAGGTGTAGCCCCTGGAAAATAGATATGTAATACGTAACAGTTAAATATGTGTACACATTAATATTTACAGCGTATAAAAACAAACGAGTTGACACTCGTTAAGGAAATATTAAGTGGTGAAAACTCGTTTAATTACGCCGTACTAATCAAAACTCGTTTAATTACGCCGTACTAATCAAAACTCTTTTTTTAAGTTCTCTGTTAACCTATAACCATTTTCTTTGTTTCGATATTTCACATGCTTAGATTTAAAAAGTGTCTACGTGTGGCTTGCAAATATGGTCGCCGCTATTACCTGGTAATTGTGATTCCCCTTAATTAGTGTAAATTGTAAAAATTGTAGTAAATTCATCGAGCGACAACTATATTATCTCAGTATCGTGTCATGATGCCGAATTAGCAATACAGTGAGCTACGAGTACTGTGATATTCTATGCATAATAGTTATATATATATATATATATATATATATATATATATATATATATATATATGATACGTGTCAGTCTGGAACTGGCAAGGGCAGCTTCCTATCATTTCGACATACTACAACTAGCCCTCCCCCCATGAACCGACTGACTGGCGTAGAGGCGGGAGAAAAGGCAACCTATAGGAACAAATCCTGCGATAATAGAGAAATAGGAAGGTCTGTTTACAGAATAAGTAATTGTAGGAACATGATAAGAAATAAGAAGTAATTTGTCAAGTTCTGTATCAGTAATTGTAATTTCTGAAAGACGAAATTTATGAGTGATTATTTTCTTTAATAGGTGGGTCTGTTCTTAAAGAAGATATTTGCTTACCGCCCATATAACCAGAGACTGGCAGAGTTGCACAAGGAGTAAGGGTGAATGAAGGGAGAAGTGCAGGATGCCCCGGGGACAGAAGTTCTGGAGCGGGACAGAACATATGAGGTCGGGTCTCGAGATATGCTACCATTCGTCGTGGCGCGGTTACGTCAACCTCAAGTTTTGTCGGGAAATTCTACGTCATTGAGAACAATCGTGAAATTCTGCACAATTTATCCAACGTACCTACGGGATTAGGTTTCAACATTAAGCAATTGTACATAAGTCAGTGCTGCTATTGGCTGGCAACAAATGGCTTAATTACAGTATTCTTCACGGCGATTAAGGATTGAGTATCTGATATTAGTGCAGTTTTTTTCGGTTCGTAGTTACGACCTTACGAAACCATTCAAATCAATTATATATAGGGTAACTTCGTGGAATAACGCCAGGGCGGGCAATAACGCCATTTCAAATTGTGCACGTAGTAGTATCTTTTCGGAAACAAAGTTAACAAGCCCCTCGACATTGTCCATAATTTTAATCTATTTCCGGTCAGCAGTTTCGTATCAGTGTATTCGGGAGTGTTTTGTTAAGTGCGTGTGGAAGGTTATAAATCACCTTACATTTTCAGATCCTTTTCTGGTAAGCCAATGTGTTTCTACAAAGCAACATTCACAGTGCATGTGTTGTATGGAAGCGTATTCAGTATTTAAAGATGTGTGTTTGTGTCTCATTAAACATTTTTTGTAACAAATGTTGTTTCGGGTAATATCGCCACGTGCATGTCGGGCAATATCGCCACGTGCATGGTGGTTAATAACGCCATGTTTCATTTTTCTCCTAGCGAGTTGGCAAATATATACGTTTTATTTTTGTTACAAGTTAAAAAACCAATTGTATTTAGGGCATACTGTTGAGAGTGTTTTGTGCTAGTAATTTGTAACGTCACCTTTGGCGTTCTCTAAAATAAAATAACTAGTCAATTAATTAATTTAGCCATCTTGAGAGGTCCAAATATCACGTTTCTAACAAGCGTGCTATATATTTGAAAAAAATATATAAGCTTGTTTTCAAGTGTGTGCTTTTTTCGTAGCCAAACATAATATGGATAAGTTAAGTGGTTTCGCGTAAAAAATAATACGCGTGACACGCTGCAACGCTGTCCATTCGCCAGTGGAGGACTCCTCTTAATTGGGAGAGTAACTTGTGTATGCAGATAGATAACTTACAAAATCTTCGAGTAGAACACATAAATATCTCTTTGACAGTTGTCATAGCACCATTCACATTGCCAGTTATAGCAAAACATTTATGTTAGTAACAAATCAGATTTAATAAGATGGCGGTTGCCGAGACAAACACCATCATGAAATCAATAATAATTGTTAGGGTGTAGCAGTAGTAGCAGTTAACTATAGTTAGCCTGTGGTGATTTCAGTCACATGTATATGCAAACTTACACGATTTAAAATTAGTTAAAAACTATATAACGAGGCACTAAGATTTTGCCATGCTGGATTTAGTAAAAATAATAATTTTTGAAAACCAATAAATTATTGCCAAACAAAACTGGCCGTAGATACGGCGGTTAAATAATTTAGTTACTAGTAGCTTAAAATATTATTTCTCTCTCTTTTAAACACTTATAAGATTTGTTAACATAATTATATATCAATATTTAACAGCAACACAGGAAATTCGTAGTGCAAGTTTCCTGTTGCATCGTCCACAACTGTTGATAAGGCAACTTATCATATAACACATTTAATTATGACCAGACGCATTTCAATAAAATGCGCGGTGTGGAAATCTGTAGTACTAATCTACACAGTTATGGACGGCTGAAATGATCGTAAACCCGTAAGATATTGCACGCTCCTACAAGTCATTACAAGTGAATTTTGGAAGTCCTCTAGTATTATGAATTAAATGTTTCACTGGGAGCGGTTTATGCCAGTCATACTCCAAACTAACACATCATTTTATACGCGTGCATAATAACATTTATTTACGCAAAATGTTAAGAAATTCTTCAAGATATTTCTCTGTGTTGAGGCACGTCTTAGCAGGGTTGTACAAGTTCAAACACGCCACTAAACGTACTGGTAACATATTAATTGAGAGGTCTACTCAGACACAGGTCAGGACCACATACGAAGAATATACGAAAAAAAATTAAGTAAAAAAATCTAAGAGTAAAAACACAAAATACTTCATATTCCTATGACTAGACAAACTCATTTTTAAACGCTGTTATTTGTTCCATAAATTCAGCCACCTACATCTTTAGCCCCAACCTGCCAAACAAAACCTGAGTTTTCTATAGAGGCTATTGTATAGGATGTTCTGGAAGTAGTCAGTTCGCTATGAAGGGAGGCGAGCACGCTAGCCTCTACGTAACCGTGGCCGCTGTGAATATGAAGCAGCGACTACGTAAGAGTATCTAGTGATGTAATTAGTTTATCTTAACTTTCCGTATCGCTAATTTCAATTGTTTAATGAAACAACTGACTATCACCATCTTTATTAATAAAATTTAATTTTATCCTCACAAATCAAACACATTACATTCAAAATACATTATATTTATTTAAAATATTTGTAGCACTATTATTTCAATAACGTTACATTTAATGATTTACCCACATACTAATTTCAACGGTATAGCTGATATAACATTGTGTGAATCTTCTGCATTATGTAACGTTTTCACATTTACTGCATCGAGGATTGTTAATTTACTATATTGGTTTTTGTTAAATAATTTGCCATACTACACGGCAGTTTTTTTCCAATGGCGTGTGATCATTTATGTGACCCATTGATAATTTTTTATCTTGTACAAACTAGAGGCATCTTTCAGAACCAAACACAACTTTTGTGAAAGTGATTTTTTTACCCCACGAAGCTGTACACTCAGAGATGTGAAATGTTATTTAAACGTGACGACACGAATCACCTTTGGTGTGTACAAATTTCGTTCCACTTGGACAATTACTTTTTCCAACATCAGTAAATGCTTAGCTCAGTACAGAGTATAGCCAAATTTTCCATAAAAATTCTTAACTTTTACACGGTTGAGAACCAGATTATACATGTTTCGTAGGTATTGGGGTAACACTTTCACCTGTCTCTTTATTGACGTGTTCTCCCGGGACATCCTACGTACAGATATATATATATATATATATATATATATATATATATATATATATATATATATATATATATATATATATATATATATATATATATATATATATACATATCCGGGTGAGTCGGGAGAAAAGGGCAGCATTCTAGGACGTTATAGTACTGGTCATTGTGATAAAAAAAAGTTTAAGTGAACGTTGGGTCAATATGTGGCGATTATCGAGATAGCCTTGTTTGAATGAAAAACACTGAAAACCTGTAAATGTATTTTTTTTTTATATTTGTGCATTTGTAAACTCGTTTCATTAAAAAGGAGATTAAAATGAACTGAGCAAATTGCATATTAATGATATTTGTACTTATTAATGTATTTTTCAAAGAAAAAACTAATTCTTTACAACAAATTTTTATTGAATATACATTTCCCTTGCATAAATAACAAGAATTACAAAACCCTTCTTTTCATGTCGTGTCATTCTTTGGTACAGTGACTTTTCACAATAAATTCTCAAATATTCCACTGTTAACTTCAATACATTTCTCAACTCGCTGATGAATATGATGTTGCCCGTCGAAGATCATCATGGCATTCTTGTATGCTAGCAAACGCGTCCATTATGCGAGTTAGCAGTTCGTCTCGTGTGTTTACTTTGTTTGTAGACTTCACCCTTCAACGAGCCCCATAAACACTAATCAAAGGGGTTGAGGTCATGATACCTTGGCGGCCAGGGAATGGTATTAAACGACCAATCCACCGATTAGGAAATGCGGTATTGAAATGCTCCCTCACCTGGATGTAATAATGAGGAGGAGCACCATCATGCTGGAAGTACAAAACAACGCGTATAGCATAAGGGACGTCATCGAGTAGTTTAGGTAATGCATGTAGAAAAAATTGTAGGTATGTTGCCCCATTCATAAGGTCATCTAAAACAACGATGCTTAAAACGTTGCGTGTGGATCGACCTATACATATAGTTTACGGAATAAATGAGAACTTACAAATGAAGAGACGATAGATGTTTAGGTACTTGCCATTTAGTTAGAAGTTATGCTAAAACAGATATACAGTAGTGAATTATAATTATGTGAATGAGCCTACTTATCTTTATAAAGTATTAACATCAAAACGCAAACCAAAGGTAAATAATTGTGTTAATTTATGCCTGAATATTTACTAACAACTTTTCCAACAATTACTTACCTTCATTGAGACAAACGTGTCTTGCCATGGCACCCATTGTTGAAATAAGGTTTGAAATTATCTCTAGCACTGTTCAAAATGTTTCCTCTTGTTCTCCGTTGAAGATCATGCAAAAATTTAGGGTCACATCTTTCACCCAATTCAGTGAGTAGTCGACGACATTTTCTCGATGCAATGTCAGTAGGTGTGTAATTTTGAGAAATCCTTCTACGTAGGAAATTGTATATAGCACAACATGTTGGAACTACTGTCTCAATGTTATCAAACTTCAAATTTGTCGCTGTATAAATCATGTGAAATCTGGATGCTAAGAATCCGAAAGTATTTTCGACGACTCGTCAAGCTCTGGACAAACGATTATTATATATTCGTTCCTCCTTATCCAGTGTTTCCCTTCAGAATGGCTTGATGAAATCTGTGCGCATTGCAAACGCCTCATCACCAATAAACACATTTTCAAGATCTCTATTAGACGTTGATATGCATCGCGGTAATCTCAAGTCACTGTTCACGAGTTTCTTATACAACATTGTGTTGTTAATGACTCCGCCGTCAGAAACAGTGCAGTTTATACCTACATAACAATACACAAACTCACAGTTAGCGTTTGCTATTGCCAAAAGAACCACACTGTTTGTTTTCTTGTAGTTAAAAAAAGTACAATCCACTTCCTTCCGGTGGCGTAAACCTGATGTGCTTGCCATCTATGGCGCCTAAGCAGTGAGTAAACTGCTACTTCCTTTCGAATTCAGCTGCTATTTGCATCCAATCCTCTTCAGTTTTCGGAAACTGCAACAAATAATAATAAATAATCATATAATATTAACATATTTCCTATCGCAAAATAAAGTTATTATTTCAGACTGAAAACAACATAGGTGGAAGTGACATTGAAGCAGACGGCACAGAAACATGCATATCTACACTCGATACATCAGGAATACCAACCTCTGGTCATGAACAAGAATCGCCTTCCTACAGCACCTAACGTTTTCAACGTTATCATAACAAGAAAAAAATTTGTCCAGATTAAAAAATACAGATGAGGTTATGGTTTTGGTAGGAAAAAAAAAATAAAAATATGTTAAGGAATATGACTATTACGATACATTTGGAAAATATTTCGGTGACGAACTTCGAGCCCTCACAGAAAATTTTTGCACAAAATTTGATCAACGAAATACTGTATTATTTGAGACAGAAATGGAATCATTAAGTAGATACTCAGAAGTAGCGGATATGTGGCAGGTCCAAAATAATTGTGACATGTACAGTGGCCGTTATGAATGGCATCCACCCCAACCCACACACCAACAAAATATTCCACCCCAACTCTCACAGCAACAAAACACCTCAACACAACATATAGAAAATCAAAACATTTCACCTTTACTTGCAGAACAGTACAATTTACAGAATATGGAACAGCAAACTAGTCAACAACAACACACATTCGTTAATTACTTTCAAATGTTTGTAGATAACCAGGAAAATACTAGAACTCTGGCAATACAGTACTTTACATACTTAAAGGAAATAGTTTAGATTACATAACAATTTCATATGTTGGTGTATTAATGAGGTCTATTTTTAATAACATAGTCCATATTTTACATATCAATATAAAAGAGTTTATTTGTTATCTTATATTTGTGTGTTCTATGTTGTCAATAAAGTAAAAAATATGGTGATACTTACTTTTAAACAATCCGTTCTGAGTACCTTGAACATTTCTTTGTAAGGTTCTGGGATAATCACGTTCAGTGCTTTATTTAATATTGTCACGAGGCTGGGCGTAGTAAAAAAAATAAATTAAAAATAATAGACAGATGTGGAGGCAGCCAGTTTCGTTGCGTTGATAGCTACGGTACGCCTTGTTTGTAGCTAAAGTGTTTAATGTAAATGACTGGGGGAATGTGTGTAACTGAGTACTAGCAATGCAAGCCGACAAGGTGGAAAGCATATAAACATCACAAGTAAATAAAACAAGCATTTGACTGAACCATAACGATAAACAATAAAGATAAAATTAATTCTGTAATTATTAAAACAGCACTGCGAGGGGGGTGTAAACACATACGCTAAGTAGCTCCTTAAGTTATATAAAAGCAAACACCGCCGCATGCCGAAGGTCCAAGAAGGACACACAGCACACAACTGCCCGGCGACACCGAAACGTCCATTACCACACCCCCCTCCTGCCTACAACCTAACAGAAGGCCATCGGCCTGCACACACTACCGGGACACTGCCCGCAAAGGAATCCACTAGCACTGCAGTGGCAACAAACTCTGCAGGCTTCCAAGAACTGTGAACTAAAATAAACTCATGAGAGACTGTCAGAGAACACTCTAGATTTCCATGATCCTAAATGTAAAGCAAAGACTTCCCAAGAACTGAATACTCTTTAAAATTACAAACCAAAATAACTTTACCGCCTATTTTGAGTATGGGTGAGAAGAAGAAAACCAAAAAAATAAATGCCCGAAAATTAGCGTCGTGACAATATAATATTTGTAAAGTCTATGTCTTTGAAACTTCTGTCGGTTGCTAAAAATCTCAATGTTGCGGCAAGTCTCTCATGCGATGAAATTGCTTTTCTCATACATGTGCTCTGTTTGATGATCTCTGGCATTACTAATTTCAATAAGAAATTGTATGTTTCAACGTCCATTCGTAGGTAACTTCGCCAATCCTCAGGTTCACAACGCAATTTACGAAGCTAACCAACGTGAATGGCGAGTATGCTTGCGACGTTTCATCTGCCTTCAATTTGCTCTACAAATTGCTAATAGGCTAGTGACCACAAGAGCAATTCCTCCATGGCGTACTTCTCGCAACTGATGTGATAAAGCTATGTGGAAAACTGTGTAGAGTGGACACGGCTTAACTGCAACCTTTTGTTCGTACTGTTTTGCCTGCGCAGTCAGAACTGTGTAAAAAACATTGCGTGTGGTCCAGCCTTTCGAGTTTGGCTAGCAGACTTCGATACTACCAGTGTGGCTGCAGTTGCTTCTAGGCAATCTCCCCGTACCTAGTTCTCGAGGTTGTGATACGAATAATTTTGAACTTGCAGTTATGTACAACGTTCTCTCTTCGACTGAAACCAATTAACGATACTCACATTTTTTTATACCATTGGCAGCAACTCTTCGTTAACTGTTAGTAATGTTTCCTAAGATATAATGAGTGATTCGTTAACAAGAAATTTGTTTTATTAGTCGTGCTACCTGTCAAGTACAAACGACTTACGTAAACTCTCGTTATAACAAGTATTGTGTAAAGAACGATCTTAAAATGAGTGCAGATATTTTAGCGAATGACACATACTGTGCTATCCAAAAAGCTGGAATGCAAAACACTAGGCATGGAGTTACTTTTATATCTTTTATGTTTATATAAATATTGTTTTTTTGAATGTTTATACCTTTAAGCGAATATGCAACTTGCAAAATTGATAAACAACTTTGCACGTATGATCTTTGAAAGAACTGTGCTGTGGGAGCGCATGACTGGATTTATTGTCTTGGACGTACTCCGTGGCGAAATATTTCACAATACAGTATGTCAAAGCAAGTAAATCCAGTCAACTTTGAACGTGTTTAGACTATTTATTGAGGATTTAAGCAGCGTCGTAAATCATTTTAAAACTAACGAAACTCAGTAGAGTAATAAATAAAGGCTCTACTATTCACGAAATGCTTGCACTGGTTCAAGGGCGTCAATGTGCCTGTAAACACTGAAAGCGCAGTGTGTGAGAGTGACTGGAAGGAAGGAGACAGTAGAGTGTGGAAGTACAGTACCACCTTGTAGAGAAGGTAAAGTGTGCGGTGTCTTCTCCGCAGTGTAACTGGAATGTAGTAGTAGCATTAATCTGGGAGCACAGCTGGACTGCGGGTAGATATATGTCAGGACAAGACCCCGGCTATATATGTAGACTAGTGATCCTTGTACCTTACATACTGTTGCATGCTGTGTTTCTGAGGGCGGGCTGGATGGGGCCTGTGTCGAAACACCTTGAGGGCTGGCCCATGACTCAAAGCCCGAGTGTCTCATAGCGGGAATCCCGCTGAAACTACGTCATAGATACCCGTCCCAACTACGTTTTGCCCTGCGAAGCAGCCTACGTGACTCAAACCACATCCGAAACATGATGAAATGTCTATGTTTAGACCCATGTAACTCGGGAAACCCCTGGAGTTTGGCCGGAGTATAAAAGGGCAGAATCGGCACATTGGGGAGTAGTTCGCTATTGGTCGTGCTAGAGGAAGGTGCTATGGTTGTGGAGATAGACTGGTGAAGACATCTTGGTGACGTCAGAGTCTACTGTGAGGCGGCAGGCGGCTACATTCGGAGCAGTGTGGACGAACCAAGAGAACTGCTGCGGCGGGCTGACGGGCAAAAAAGGAGGTACGCGATGGGAGTCGAAGCGAAGACCTCAAGAGTGAAGACAGCGGTGCACTCGGGGTGGCTGCGCAGCACACGACGTTTCATCACCACGGCGGACGATTAAGATTGTACACTGTCACTACTTGAAAGACTGTTGATTGTATACATGACTGAATTTTATTGAGATTTGTACTGTTTTATTGATTAATGGTAGACATTTTTTTGCTTTAATTGTCAAAGTTAATTAACGTGTCTGTGACACAGTGGTAATTGTGTGCATAACTAATTATGTTGTGAGAGTTATAGTTGATTACAGTTTTGTGTATTTCGTACCTTTGTGAGCTATTAAATTCAGTACTTAATTTAACTCTTTTATTTCTAATTTTAAGAACTCCATCCCAAAAGAACTCATGGGAACTGCCCACATATGAAGTTTATGTCTCAAACTTGTAACACTGGTGTCAGAAGTGGGATAGAGGCATAGATTAAATTCAATAATTATTAATTTAATTTAAATCATTGCACACAATTATTAGTTAACTAAATTGAGCCAATTCATAAATTTTACGTTAAAATTTTAATTGTATATGTGAACGATTACAAGAAGCATGTCTGCGGAAATAGAAGCACTAAAAGCCCTCATTGAAGGAATGAGTGGCCAATTAGGTGGCTAAATAAATACAGTAAATGCAAATGTTCACAGTGTCAATGAAAATGTTGATAAGAAAATTGACAGTGTAAATGAAAATGTTGATAAGAAAATTAAGAATGTTAGCAATCTTGTAGATAGTGTAAATTAAAATGTAGATAAGAAAATAGATTTGTAAACGAAAATGTTAATAAGCAGGTAGATAGTGTAAAAGAAATGGTGTACCAGAAAATAGAGGCTGTAAATGAGAAGGTAAGCTGTGTAAAGGAAGATATAGACAATGTGAACCAGAAGGTGGACTATGTGAAAAATAGCATGCAGCAACAAATGGATGAGCTGAGGAAGGAGTGTCAAGAACTTTGTCAGCGCCAAGAAGGTAGCCATCATGTTACCGGAGACGACAAGGTCATTGCTGAATCAATTACTGAAGGCGGCGAAGAGAAGACCACGAAGTTTGAACCAGGCTGTAGTGTGATTCACAACCAGGCAGAAAATGGGGTGCAACATATTTGTGTTTTTAGTGTGCCTGTATCGAACACAGAAAATGGGATTTCTGTCAAGCCTGCTCCTTACGATGGCCAGACTCCATGGTGAGAGTACCAAAGCCAGTTCGAGATTGTAACAACCATAAATGGTTGGTCTGACCAGCAACGTGCCTACTATCTTGCAGCTGTGTTGAGGGGACCTGCCCTCAGTATACTCCAGTTGCTTCCAGAACAACAACGTCTGGAATACTCGACATTAGTTACTGCACTGGAGCTGCGCTTCGGCGACAAGTACTTGAGACATGCGCACCATGCCCAACTAAGGAGCCACACCCAGAGACCAGGGGAGCCACTGCAAGAATTGTGGCAGGACATTGTGCGACTCGCCCATTTGTCGCTCGAAGGATGTCCAGAACAGGCACGAGACATAATAGCAGTCGGTTTCTTCGTCGATGCCATTGCCGATGTAGAGGTGCGCCAAGCAATGCGCCTGGCCGCCCCTAGGACTATGCAGGATGCCCTGGCCAGAGCACTGGAGGTCGAATCTGCAAGAGAGCCAACCACTCGACGTGCTGTGGGGGCAGTCGCACTGTCAGGCGACGAGAGATACAACAATCTAGAGAAAATCCTGAAGAGAATGTAAACCACACTAAATGCAATGAACAACAAATTCACTCCGATTACACCCCACCCTCGACAACAGGGGCGACCAAGCTGTTGGGAAGTGGAGAGCCCAGACACCTAAGAGCCCAGTGTCCGCAATGGCTACAGAAAAACAGTAACCAAGAGCAGGATGAAGCTGCCCGATCTGGCCAGCCGTCGGGAAACATGTAAGCACCGGTCTTAAGGGGCGAAGGTCGGTGACTAAGAGAGAATAGACCCCAGAATTTCTTCAAGTACGCTCAGTGAAACAAGATTTTAATGCACTCCTAGCGGAGGGAAGCCTGGATAATGTTTCTTGCAATATGGTTGTAGACACTGGAGCAACCATTACTGTTGTCAGACCGGACATCTTGGGGCCTTATCCCCAGCAGTCACGGGGCCATAATTACAGACAAAGCTTTCTGACGACAGTGACAGGTGAGACCACACCAGTGAAGGGGTATAAAAAGGTACAGTTGAAGTTGGATGACCTCTGCATTGACAACGAAGTGTACATAGCCGACATTGAAGACGAATGTTTATAGGGCCTGGATGTGTTGCGCAAGTTGGAGTGCTGTATAGATACTCGGTCAGGAGTACTAAGGGCTGGTAACCGAGAACAACTACAACCGACAAAGAAGCCATGAAGTCAGGCGACCTTAATGAGACTATGCCAGAACCACTTAAGGAACTACTGACTAGAACTGGAGAAAATCTGAACTGGAGACAAGAAAAGGCTGTAGCAGAACTTCTGAAGAAAAACAAGAAAACATTTTCATGTGGGTCACTCGACCTTGGCAGAACATCCGCTACACAACACCACATTGATACAGGAGAAGCTAGGCCAATCAAGCAACCTCCAAGACTACTGCCTCTGACTACACAAGAGACTGTGGATGGCATCTTGAAAGAAATGAAGGACTTGGATGTGATCGACCCGTCGGTCAGCCCTTGGTCATCACCTGTTGTGCTAGTTAAGAAGAAAGATGGGTCCACAAGATTTTGCGTGGATTACCGCCGGCTGAATAATGTGACCAAAAAGAACTGCTACCCCCTCCCCCGGATTGATGACATACTGTACAGCTTGACAGGGTCACAATGGTTCTCTACACTTGACATGAAAAGTGGCTACTGGCAATGTGAGGTGGCACAAGAAGACAAGGAGAAGACAGCCTTCTCTGTGCAAGGGAAAGGAACTTGGCAGTTTAAAGTCATGCCGTTTGGGCTATGCAATGCCCCTGCTACCTTCGAACTACTAATGGAAAAGATCCTACCTCTAGATATTTGCCAAGTTTACTTAGATGATGTTGTGGTCACTGGTAAAACATTTGAAGAACACCTTACCAGATTAGATTTCGTGTTTCAGAAAGTGGCTGCTGCAAATCTGATGCTGGTTCCCAAGAAGTGCCACTTGTTCTAAAAGAAAGTCAGTTTCCTAGGGCATGTGGTATCAGCTGATGAAATCCAGACTGACCCAGAAAAAACCAGGGCAATAAAAGACTGGCCACAACCAACAGACAGAACACAGGTGAGAAGCTTTCTTGGACTCTGCGCTTATTATCGGCGATTTGTACATGGATTTGCTACGATTGCCAAGCCACTACATGAGCTTACTGAAGCCAAAAGAAAATTCCTGTGGACGACTAATTGTGAAGCCTCTTTCAGAAAACTAAAAGAAGTTTTAATGTCCCCTCCAGTTTAGGGCTTCCCCAACAGTAAAGGCGAGTTTGTAGTGGACACAGATGCGAGTGATGTAGGCATAGGTGCTGTGCTATCGCAGGTTCAAGATGGAGTAGAGAAGCCTCTAGAATATTTCAGCAAAGTGCTGCAGAAACCAGAGAAAAATTATTGTGTCACTCGCAGTGAGCTATTGGCAATGGTGAAGTCCATATCACATTTCCATCACTACTTATATGGCAGACACTTTACTTTGCGAACAGATCATGCTGCTCTACACTGGCTACTGAACTTCAAGAATCCCGAAGGACAAATAGCTCGATGGATACAACACCTTCAAGAATACAACTTTGATATACAACACCATGCTGGTCGCTCCCACAATAATGCAGATGCATTATCTCGCAGACCTTGTGACCCCAACTGTCGCCATTGTGAATGGCAAGAGGAGAAAAGTGGGGAGGGGGGGTTGCGCTATGTTAGAACAACAAGGCTTCAGGCATCAACTGACGATAGGAAGTTTTCCTGGACGGATGACAAAATAAGAGAAGAACAACAAAGCAACCCAGACTTGTGCCCAATTGTGGATTGGAAAGAGTAGGACCACCTGCCAGAATGGCAGGAGCTATCTGAAAAGAGTGCTACAACTAAGGCATTTTGGGCACAGTGGAATTCACTTGTTCTAAAGAATGGTGTCCTCTATAGGAATTGGGAGAGTGCGAATGGCAGACATGAACACCTACAGTTGGTCCTACCAGAGAACAAGGTCCCAGAGGTACTGAAGGAGCTCCATAATTCTGTGTCAGGCGGTCATTTGGGTATTAATAAGACACTCAACACGGTTCGAAAGAGATTTTACTGGCTTCATTGCCATGAATATGTCGACAGATGGTGCTGAATGTGTGACTACTGTACCGCAAAGAAAGGTCCGAGGGTCAGAGGCCGAGGTCGTCTCCAGAAGTACAATGTTGGTGCACCATTCGAGAGAAGGGCGGTTGACATCTTGGGTCCCTTGCCAATAACCGAGAGAAACAATCGGTACTTGCTGGTGGTGCAGGACTACTTCACCAAATGGCCAGAGGTTCTTCCCATACCAAATTAAGAAGCCAGCACGGTGGCTGATGCACTGGTCGAACATGTGTTCTCAAGGTTCGGGGTGCCATTGGAGCTTCACTTGGACCAAGGGCGGAATTTCGAAGTGGCCCTTTTCCAAGAAATGGTGAAGATAATGGGTATAAAGAAGACCCGAGCCACTCCGCTACATCCACAGTCTGATGGAATGGTCGAACGCCTAAATCGCACCCTGGAGCAGTACCTATCCATCTTTGTATCTGATAATCAAAAGAATTGGGGCTCCAAAGTACCACTGTTTCTGCTAGCATACCGCTCTGCTATTCATGAAGCAACTAAGGTGACACCGTCAAGAATGCTGTTTGGAAGAGAGTTCCATCTCCCGAGCGACCTGATGTTCGGACGACCGGCGGAGGAAAACCAGATTGCATCTCCAGTGTATGCCAGCGACTTACGTCGCAAGTTGGTCCACACTCACAACTTTGCCCGGCGACACCTTAGGATCAACACCGACAGGATGAAGACTCGCTACGATAGGAATGCACCAGATGAATGATTTTTCAAGAAGATCATCTAGTGTGGTTGTACGACCGTCAGAGAAAGAAGGGTTATTGTCCCAAGCTGCAGAAGAATTGGGAAGGCCCTTATGAAATAGTGAAGAAGATCAATGACGTTGTGTTTCGGATTGTTCGTCGAGGCTCTCGGGCGAGAGGATCTAAAGTTGTACACATCGACAGATTAGCCCTCTACGATGGACCTGAGGCTGTTGTGTCTGTTGGGGACGAACAGACTTAAGGAGGGTGCAGTGTTGCATGCTATGTTTCTGAGTGCGGGCTGGATGGAGCCTGTGTCGAAACACCTTGAGGGCTGGCCCATGACTCAAAGCACGAGTGTCTCATAGTGGAAATCCCGTCGAAAATACGTCATAGATACCCGTCCCAACTACGTTTTGCCCTGCGAAGCGGCATACGTGACTCAAACCACATCCGAAACATGATGAAATGTCTATGTTTAGACCCATGTAACTCAGGAAACCCCTGGAGTTTGGCCGGAGTATAAAAGGGTAGAATCGGCACATTGGGGAGTAGTTCGCTATTGGTCGTGCTAGAGGAAGGTGCTATGGTTGTGGAGATAGACTGGTGAAGACATCTTGGTGACGTCAGAGTCTACTGTGAGGCGGCAGGCGGCTATCTTCGGAGCAGTGTGGACGAACCAAGAGGACTGCTGCGGTGGGCGGACGGGCGAAGAAGGAGGTACGCGACGGGAGTCGAACCGAAGACCTTAAGAGTGAAGACAGTGGTGCACACGGGGGGCTGCGCAGCACACGACGATTCATCACCACGGCGGACTATTAAGGTTGTACACTGTCACTACTTGGAAGACTGTTGATTGTATATATGGCTGAATTTTATTCAGATTTGTACTGTTTAATTAATTGATGGTAGACATTTTCTATTTGCTTTAATTGTCAAAGTTAATTAATGTGTCTGTGACACAGTGGTAATTGTGTGCATAACTAATTAAGTTGTAAGAGTTATAGTTATTACTGTTTTGTGTATTTCGTAACTTTGTGAGTTATTAAATCCAGAACTTAATTTAACTCTTTTATTTATAATTATAAGACCTCTATCCCTAAAGAACTTATGGGAATTGCCCACATATGAAGTTTATGTCTCAAACTTGTAACAATACTATACCTGCCATGTAGCTACACATATCCGGTCCAGTGAGTCACATACTTGTTGCGCTGTGAGGTGATATATGTGGTTCACAGAGACACATTCCCTGCTAGCCCTCACTTCATCTGATTCTGTTTCTGTCAGGCCATACTCCTGCTGAAAATTACACATCCCTTCTTAACTTTCACTCTCATGTAGTGAAATACATAACATAATATATAAAATAATAGTATAAGCTTGACCATAAACTTTATGCAGTATTGTAATGTTAAGCCAATGACGTTTTCACAATGAATCTGAAGCATTCGTTGCTATATGGAACACATTAGAAAATCGTTTGAACATAATTGAAGTTGAACAGTAGCCACGAAATACTTGACAGTGTAGAACATTATTAACAATAATGAATAGGTTTTTTTACACCAATATTTATTTTTCTCACTTTGATTTTTCTTGTGTAGTTTGGAGATTGAACTAACATGGTGGATATTAAGTTAATCCTAGACTCGGTTTGATTGTTTGTCTAAGCGTCCGTACAAGAAATGAAATGTAACAACTTCTTATGCTATTGTAGCTACGCACACGAGTTATTTTGAGCTACTGTGATTCTAAAGTGTCGAATCCATGTACATTAGATATTTTGCACACGACATATATTCTATGCTAATTGTTATTTAATGAATTGTAAACCCACCTCCACGCTCGCCTCCCACCACGGAGATCACGGCTCAACTCCAGGTTGGGTCACACCCAGTTCTCGCACGTGGGATGCGCGGCGTACGTTGGTGTTGGACGGCACATTTCGTCTGTGTGCTTCCCCCAACCCACCCATTGTATCTCTGCTCTGTATTCGCCTCATACATCTTCCAATGTGTCAATGGAAATAGCATCGTAAGCCACACACCAGGCACACAAAACATAACAGTTTCACAATTGCACCACTGCTATATCCAACGAACACATACGCGCATCAGATATCAGCACAGGCAGGAGCGAGAAGTTCCCTGCTACATCTGGGCTATCTCGTAAATAGCAAGAAGTAGCTCGTAGTTTTGGACAGCATGTAGTTGAAGAAGTGTATTTTACGTCACGAAAGGGAAAAAAAACGCGGGATATCACAAGGGATTTTTTGTTGGTAATGCCTTGTTCACCAAATTCTTAGAAAATGTATCGAATTTGAAATATGTGCACAAATGTGATTATATATATTACGATAAAAGTTTTGCCATTAAATATGTGAAAAGAAATGCGTAAATATAAAGTAAATCTAGATTAAATAGTGAACTGAGTCGCATATATTACTAAACGACCCTTCTTTCACAGCGACAAATGAAGTGTTTGTATAGACAGTCAGAGTAAGTGTCAACTTTAGGTGCCAATTCTGAAATATACACACACTCCTATGAGTAAATCAAGGTGATATAGTTTGCATTGAAAATTTTTGTTTGCAGTAAGACATCTAACTTTCTTCTAAATTAAAATTAATTTTGAGGCATTTGTTACGTTTTGGCGATGTGGCCCCACTGTACGACGTAAGGGAAAGACGCCCTCAAAACTCCACGTCTATAGGACGAATATTTTATCTGTGCGTTGGTGAGTGAGTGGAGAACTTTTATTTATGTACAAATATTTTGTTATGTTCAAATAATATATGTTGTTCATTCGTCGCAAGTAGCCTACTTTTCATAATATACCACGAAATATGGTCTACGGACTTCTTCTTTAAGGGCTTCTACAGTCCTTAACAATTTGTGAAGAACCGTTTGCGTCACCATTCACTTCTTTTCCTTCCACGGCAAAAATAACCTGCTTAAATTTGGCCACATTTCAAACAAGTTGTATAGTGCAGTTAAAGTGAGAATCAAAAATTAAATACGTAATTCTCAACATTATATTCGGCACGGCGGTCATTAAATTGCTCGCTATTCAATAAACAGTGTAAATAACGTGCACGCACTGGTCTCGTGTCAGACGAGTTGAAAATATTTACAGCCAGGCCGTCCTTATTTCGATTTTCCGTAGTTTTCAGAATTCACTTCATGCCATCGATAGTTACTGCAGGCAAGTCCGATTTGTCCCATCGATAATCACTGTCATATTGCATCGCAGTAATAGTTAGTCAGTGCCATTGAAGCTATTTAAAAAATACTATTGTACAAAAAATTAAAAAACATATGTTAAACGTTTATTAAATATACATACCTTTATTTGCACTAGTGATATGAGATAATGTCCTGTGTCGTCTAGGTTTTCAATAAAGGTACAAATTGTTAACCATACGTACACAAAACCATAACATATTTTGTATGCAGGAATAAAACAGATTTTATATCTTAATATACACAAGATACGTAGTATTCTTGATTTTAAAAAAAATATCAAATAATTGCACTGAAATTTGTTGAACAGTGCAAAATAGCACACGCTTGCTCTACAAAATTATGTGTATAATTACTCTGTCTCATATGATTTTTACATTCAGCAGAATTTATCAACAGTTTCACATTTATATTATACCCTTGTACAAGAATGTTTATTATTTGCTGGAACGTTATTGTAATACATAATTTTCCGCCGCAAACAAGACGAGAATATTGCAGTTTCATGATGTGATTTGATTTTACAACTAAACACACACATATGCAGACTACCACCACTCCAAATGTCGTTACATAAAATGTGATTAGAATCGGTGGTAACCATTTTCATGACTATACGTTTAAATTTCAATTTCGCCGATTAAAAAAATTTAGCACATGGAATTATTAGAAGGATGCCATAAAACTAAGTACTTCTTAACCGATGTATGTCTACGAATTTCAATAACGTATAAATTATATGTTTTTGAAACATGATTTTGTAACCGAACATAAGATTTACGCGTAACTTACACCATGTTGTTGCCAGAAAACACTGCTTACTATGTAAACAAAATACGCACAACAGCTTGAAAATTATTGCCTTTAGGTTGATTTTTAGATTTTAATTTATTTTAAGCATCTGAAGTACTTAAAGTACGACATACAAGTTCAAAAAGAGAAACATATATTTAAATTTATAATCTTGAATACCCAGCATCTTACAGGTTTATTGTTGCGCATTACACTCTTCAAGGTAAGCGTAAAATAATTTAACATGAATTGTTATACTCAGTTGTTGAAATTACTCTTATTCTGCCATTTTGAAAGGTTAATTCTAACAAACAATAAAGGTGTGTGACAAACACCTCAAGAAAAAATTACATTCCCATGTGAAGATCTTTGCATATGTATGTCAGAGTAATTTATAAATTATTTCGGTACAATAACTTCGATGACAACTACACAAGTTTATGTATAAGTATACATAAAACAGTGCTAATACAAAAACATTCATATCACTGTATGAGTTAAGACAGTCTTCAAGAAAACAGATTTATACATATGTTTATAATGCGGAAAACATCGGTAGTTAAATGGTCGTACACCATTGCACTGTATATTCTGACAGAAAAATGAAATTATTTTCTGATATAGTTCTATCGATTCGACATTGTAATACGTTGCAAACAAACCAGTAACGCTAGTATATGTCAAAGCAGATGATCACTACATATATGTCAATAAAGTCTTTGTTTACAAGAAATAATGTATTTCCACATGATTCATGAATATTTTTAGCATTTTTATAGCCGGCATTGATTTGATCGCAACACTTTCCTCCTTGTCATAATTCAATAAACCTAAATTTGCGGATGAGATATTTTCATTAGGTTTGGTTTCTTGACTGTGGTGCCTGTCTGTACTGCGGTCACAATTTCAATAAGTGGGTATTTTACCAGCTATTTACTCTATTACTACCTTGACCTTGCCCACATCTCAAAGGCTGTGTATAACCCTTGTGTGTTCTCTGTGGCGCACTGTATTTCTGAACAGTTTGAAAGCTTACATAGTTACCAGTCATGCGACCGTATTTTGAAATAGTGTAAGGTGTCGAAGAATCATGCCCCTCTTTCATACAAAGAGGACACCTTAATCCAAGCCTTAATTAATGATGCAGGTGAATAATGTACATATAAGTGAGTTAATGTGTTATTTTCTCCTAATTCATTGTGACGTACAATTTTTTCTTGTGTCTAGAAACATTGTTTTTAAATGTTAACTGAATGAATATGTTCTGACAGTGCTACGCCCAAATACGTCACTCTAAACACTTTGTCCCACTTTTAGCTGAAAAATCCTTGAAAACCTTTTTTCCAGATAATTTTTTTGTAAACTATAACTATAAAATATACAAAGTAAAAATTTTTAACATAACAATATATAATTGCTGATGGAGAGTTCAAACCTAAGTCCCTGCATCAATTCTAGCAGTGTCCTGAAGTGTTCCTTTGAAGAAAGCATGCTGCAATAATTTATAATAATGTATCGATTTGGCCACATGTCTGGATAACTGTTATGTACTTATATTTCCAACACAGTAAGCAACATTAGTATAAGAATTGGAAACTTTTACTTTGACATTGAAAAAACTTACTGGCAGTGAATGTCAAGCCTAGACAAAGTTATTTAACCTGCTACATCACAGCTTATGCGTTTGAAACTTCCTACTACATAGCCGTCAGTTTATTTACATGAAAGCAAGTAATATGGCATGAGAACTATAAATAATGTAAGTTAATATTTACTGTCGTCTAAATTTCTTATTACATTTCCAAAGTTCCGGCATGGATTTAAAAAAAAAAAGGTATTTCGTGAAATTTGAAATTTTAAGTAACCGAAAGGGTTTGTGAAAACTTAACGCTTATATTAAAGTATATTATTAACTGCACTAGGGTTGCCACAACACATTTTCTCATTATTTTATAATACATCATATGATGTGAGAAGGGCAGAAATGTGTGATCTAGACCGCCGTGCACAACACCGGCATAAGGAACATATGACCACGCCCCCGAAAGAAGGGGAACCGAACCACTGGCCATCCCCCGGAGAGGGAAACACCCCTCGGCCACCCTTGAGGCCAGAGGTAGGCTCCCATCTCTTCAGGTCTCTGCTAGGCCGCCCTGTCTCCTAATTAGCATATATAGATTCTGATTAGGTGTTGACTATGCCCTCCTTGGAGGTAAGTGTGTGCTGATTGGCTGGAGGGAGAAATGCAATTATGTGATTGGCTGACGGTCTTTTGGTACACGCGGTGTTGACATGTTAGTGTGCACAAACACCATACTACCCAGTCCTACCTCTATCGTCTAAAGCTTTAATGCAATGTTTAAAAGCATATGGTGATGTCATAGTATGTTAGCATTTGAAGAAAATACACCCACCAGAAGACAGATTGTGATTTCACCGACAAGTACTGTTTGTGTGCAGTGAACAATTATGTAATACATTTACAACTGCTAATCAATATATTTGTAAGTAATGACAAATCAGTTAATATTTAGCATAGGGTGATGACAGTAATGTCTATAAGAATAATTTATGCAAAGATAAATATTTGAAAAAACCATTCAGTAATTTTTGACATAGGTTGATGATTGTGACTCTGGCAAATTAAATAATGGCCAATCAATAAATACCAATGCACAACCACTTATCTCCAAACACTTCCTCCTCGCACGACCACCCGTGGCTCTTCCCATATTTTCCCCTACCACTCTCTAGTGCATATAAGTGTGTGTGTTTTATAGAAAATGTTAAAATTTTGCACAGTAGTCTGGCTGTCTTCGTGGAATGAGGAAGTGTCTCGCTCTTTGATACTCAGCTTGACTTTTGATTAATCAATTTCCATATTTATGGTTATGAGTGATAACTACTGGGGTCACGTTTATCTTGGACTGTAGCTGATGGGATAACAGTGTGAGTTTTTAAAGCCAGAAAAACCATTAAAGAAATTACATATTTACAATTGCAGATTTCATTTAATCAGCTACCTATAATAAATCGAAGGATAAAGGTTTCTTGTATTTTACTGACAAATTCCTTTTTGCTCTACTATTTTCTATTATTTATGAAGTTGTTTTGGTGCCGGATAGTTTAGGATGGATATTGCACAGTGACAGCTAATGTAAATCAAATCAATTATTTTCGAAAAAGTGAAATGGTATACTTATAATCGAATACTAAAATTAACTTTTTAAAATAAACTCTGACGTTACTTGGTCTTTCGTTGTTTCGTCACCATTTAGAGTATTGCTGTCATCAAGTGTAATTTTTTGTGTATGTAAAGAAATCATTTTTATTCTCAGTAATTAGAATTTAACACCTGTGGCTCAGATAAAATGAAATTGTACCAATATTCTCGTCAAGAACTCTCTCAAAAGTGTTCACTTCTGCGTTAACAGCCAATAATAAGACTGGTAGTTTAGGTTGTACATATGTGTGTAGAGACACTGCAGACAGCTGGGTGTTGTTACAGAGTTGTTGCACCGTGTGGTACTACTGAGTGGCTCATCACTCAGTTCCTTGGCTCTACAGAAGGAGCCTCTAGCAGTCAAGAGACGTGTAGCAGAGCAGACTGGTAGTACATGTTGTACATATGTGTGTGTAGAGACACTGCAGACAGCTGGGTGTTGTTACAGAGTTGTTGCACCGTGTGGTACTACTGAGTGGCTCAGCACTCAGTCTCTGGGCTCTACAGAAGGAGCCTCTAGTAGTCAAGAGACGTGTAGCAGAGCAGACTGGTAGTACATGTTGTACATATATGTGTGTAGAGACACTGCAGACAGCTGGGTGTTGTTACAGAGTTGTTGCACCGTGTGGTACTACTGAGTGGCTCAGCACTCAGTCCCTGGGCTCTACAGAAGGAGCCTCTAGCAGTCAAGAGACGTGTAGCAGAGCAGACTGGTTGTCATGGCGATCTACTA
The DNA here is from genome assembly GCA_003012365.1 of Medauroidea extradentata. NCBI lineage: Eukaryota > Metazoa > Arthropoda > Insecta > Phasmatodea > Phasmatidae > Medauroidea > Medauroidea extradentata. Next base: position 24,980 of record PNEQ01077724.1, read on the forward strand.
GAGGACGACCTGGCGCCCTGCCTACGAGCCAAGCCTCTCTCCGACCTGCTAGCTGTGCGTGTAGACCCTCCACGCTTCCTCGCTGGCTTCGCGCCCTTCGTCGACGGCACAGTGCTTCCCGAGGCAGCCTCCCCCGCTCCCCAGCTCGCACACTTCCCCGCCAGAGACCTTCTCTTCGGCCTCACCACCACAGAGTCCTACCTCGACTTGAGTGCGCAGGACCTCGAGTTCGGCTTCAACGACAGCCGGAGAGACCGCATTCTGCGAACATACGTACGAAACGCTTACCTCTATCACCTCAACGAGATATTCTCTACGTTGAAGAACGAGTACACGGACTGGGAGCGACCGCTACAAAACCCACTGAGTGTACGAGACGCTACCCTCGAGGTGTTGAGCGACGGCCACACGGCAGCGCCTCTCATCCGTGTTGGTTATCTACACACAGTGCAGGGCGGCCGTACTTACTTCCTGCACTTCCGGCACCAGTCCGGCGAGACTGACTACCCACAGGTACACTTCTATTTACCTTGAGAGCTCTGACTATCTAGTTTGCAACCTCGCTGTTTGATTGAGGTATCGCTTGTAAAATTCATTATTTATTATTAGTAAACCATTTTTAATCATATATTTTTAATGACATTGGTATTTATAAAATGCATAGAAATATGTTTTGCGCAAGTAGAACTATATACATTAAGAAAGTTATTGAAAAGAAACATTTGCAATGTTTTCACAGGCAGTTAGTTTTCTTGCTGATATTTTTATGTGGAATATTAAGAGACATATTCCAAACTAACCTATTGAATTAAGTTAAATTTAACGTTGATTCTCCATTGAAACACAGTGGAATAATTGATGTAACAAATTTGACTTCCAATTTATTTTAGCATTTTTGTCTATTACACAGTGCAAATTAGGCTATTTAATATGGTTTAGATATAGCATTTATAGAAGTGTTTCATAGTCGTGCTTGAAGGATTGCGGAACTTGCGTTTAAAATATATCATTTGTCTTAAGTCAACAAACTAAACTAATGAAATAACTCAACAAATATTACATGAGAACGTTCAAGAATGCCATTCATTTAGCCCTATTAGGTAAAATATATATTATAATTTGGAAATGTAAGCTCAAGAAATATTAAATAAATTAAAGATGGCGGTGGATGTTACTTCATGAAATTGAGTACGTGAAGATATTTGGGTAAGGCCTGAACAGCAATGTTTCAAGCTCGGTTGAACGAGACATGAATGGAATGTTAAGTACGGACGGAATGCAAAGACGCCAGAAATAAGCGTATGTTACCTTGTTAAATCGCGCCTTAACTGGGAACATGTGCCGCAGGACTTTAAGATATTGGCTGCTAAAATATCCCTTAATATTTTACCAAAGTGATTTCAACATGTTTAAGTTGCCTTTTATTTTATTACTCTCCAACAAAATATTTATATTTGATCACATAGTTGTGTAAAATTAAAAAAAAAAAAAAACGCACAGCATATTAAACAGCCAACTCATAAAACATTTGTACAAGGGTAAATATAGCATTCCTGAATTAACAAGCAAGTGTATCTAGCAAAAATTGCTACACACAATTCATACACTGCTACTACAAAAAATGTAAGAATTACATTATTTTCTGAAAATTGTATCAATATTTAACGATATTTCTTGTATAATTTTAAATATGTGAAATTGTATCACTGTACGTCACTAAAATAATTGATTTTAAACACTGATAAATGAAACACGAAATCTAGGTGCTACAATTTATCTAAAGGAAAATCAATAACATCTACAAGAAGAACATTATTAATTTAGTTATGAAATATCGCACATCTCGTAAAAAAAACTCAGATTAAGTGGCTAGATATAGCGCACGTGTTTATATTTGTATATAATTTTAAAATAGTTATTTATTCCTAACAGTTTTTCTGGCAAAGTTAATTTCTCTGTTTTGCTAGCTATATAATGATAACTACCCTAAGCTACAGTGCTTTTATGGAAAATATTTCAGTTATGTATGTAAATTAAACCTACTACGTGTTCTCGCCTTCTGGCAGGGTTAAACTATGTGTGAGAGAAGGCCGAGGCAAACGCTGGACCGGCTGCTCGACTAGCGAGACATGCTTGTCGCCCTCCAGCCCTACGAATAGATAAGGTGAGGTGAGATGTGTGTGGAGAAGCGACGGAATGAGAGGGTCAGGCAAAGCTGAATTTATTCAAGAAAGCCTGCCGGTCAACGACAACGTCCGTCACGTTTTCAACGTGCGAAAAATCCACGATTGAACCCGACGGGTATCGAGCCCTCGGCAACCGCGCCGCCGTGTTTTAGATAGATGTATGTTATGAATATTGTTTATCACACACCTTTCACTGAATTGTAGTTGTGTGTCTGATTTCATGTTGTTTATCACACACCTTTCACTGAATTGTAGTTGTGTGTCTGATTTCATGTTGTTTATCACGCACCTTTCACTGAATTGTAGTTGTGTGTCTGATTTCATGTTGTTTGTCACACACCTTTCACTGAATTGTAGTTGTGTGTCTGATTTCATGTTGTTTATCAC
>PNEQ01077743.1:0-11995 GCA_003012365.1 Medauroidea extradentata
AAGTATGTCCAGTCACTTCAAGGAAATTGAAGTTTGGTCTATAATAACTCAAGTACATTTAACGTGTCCTACCTGTATGTACGTTATTTTTAAAGTTCTGTGAAAGTAAACAACCATTCTTTTAAGATGCCTAGTATTTTTTACAATCCATTAAATCACATAAGCCCCTCCCAAAATATGTTTCAAAATCCGCCACTGCCTTGCGCAGTAGTAGCTAGTACTCTCTCATCTTTCTCTCTACCTACAAGCGACAGTGTGGTCTCTCCCTCATACCCCCGCTCTCTGCACCTCATCCTCTCTCTTTCTCTCACTTTATCTACGTGAATCTTAACACAATGAGTCCTAACTCACGCTGAAGACGTATGAAGGCTACATTCACGGCTCCCTAATTCTGATGCCAGAACACGCAATTTAGCACAAGAGACGTGTTTCAGAAATACCATGTTCATGGCACAGTTTTCATTGTTACATTCAACTTCAACAGAAAACTAACTTATTTGCTAAGGGTGTCCAATTGGGAAAAAATTGTAATTTTATATTTGTATGAAATATTGTTAGTTTTGAGGACGTTACTTCGGAATACATTTTCCTCTTACAAAAAAATAACTCAGCCAGTTTTCCCATAATAGCACTTAAAAGTCAAAATTTACACGTTTTTAGTTCTTATAAGCCGCAAAAACCAATGGACATACATAAATTAAAAATTTCACACTGAATCTACACGCCACAGTCTACTGCTTGGCATGTTTTACAATCCATTATAATTTTTTTTGTATTCACAAATATGCTGAAACTTATTGTTTCCCCTATTTTATCGACCAAGAGACCGAGTACTATGCGAATCTACAAGAACAAACGGATTTAAAAAATCACTATTCGCTACAACAGTTTCACTAATTTAATATTCTTGGTGCAATGTCGATGAAGAACAGTAAAATTCGGTCGTGTAGCAGAACACTGTTAGATTTCCAATAAATGTGCTGAAATCTTGCCCTCACAGAGCATGTGTGATAAAGCGCTCTTTTATCTGTCCTAACATCAGTGGCTGATTTAGCGGGTGGGCCCGGCCCACCCAAAATTTTCATGTGTTTTTTTTTCTAATTGGCAACTAAAACGGAATAGTATTACTGCTACACTGGACAACTGGACGGGTTAATCATGCAAGACAATGAATCACCATAACTTATTTTTAGCGTGTAGGTGTAACGTATACGTCTCCCCCCCCCCCCCTCCGAAGTTACGAATGTAAATTAGATTCTTAAAAATATAACAATTTTTTAAAACGGTATATTAATATTTTTGGTTCGGGAACTCCTTAAATAGTACCATTTTGCCCCTTACAATCCAAAATTTTCCGGGAGGACCCCCCCTAACCCCCCCTTTTTTTTTGCTTGGGATATGGGGGTCCCTGGGGCTCACCCAGATATAATTTCCTAGAATCGTCCCTGCCTAACATAGGTACATATCTGGAAGATAACAATTATCTTCCAGTCAATATCAAAGAATAAACATGATAGTAATTATCTCGTAATAACGACTGCTATTCACAGCAAATGTTGAATGCTGGTACACCTTCAAAAATACTACTAGGCCTTACTAAAAGGATAATTTTTTACTCCACTGGCGTTCCGAATAGTAGTTCCAGATATATTCCAGAGGGGGTTAATAATTTGTAACGGGTGGTTAATCTTAGTTATCCTCTCCCACTAGTTTCTGTAACATCCTTAATAACGGGCAAAAAGTCAGCAAGATTTGTAGTAATGTTTCACCCGAAATGAGGCGGAAAAATTGATATTTTAAAAACCCAGGTAGGTGATAATGACACGGTGCCAGAATTTAACGGCGGCGAAAGCGGGATATCCCAGAGAAAACCCGAGAATCGTCTCCGGACGCCTTTCTTTAGTGCAAGGTGAGCGCCGTGGCCACTGCAGCAACCACGGCCCAAAAATCAACTGAGAAAAATGTGTAACCGCGCGGGCTCGAACAAACTGCCCTAGCAACAGTCGCAGCGAAGTCTCAATGTTCCATTTTCGTCACAGACACAATGCGACGTCGTAGTAATGTCACAAAGCTACTTGTATTTGCCTTTATTGTATGACGTCGTGGAGACGTTTTCGGACCTTCACATGTGTACTTTCATTTCAGTTGCGACGTCACAAAACCCGGACATCTGTACGTCGTGGAGACGTCGCGCGGCATCCACGCGAAGGCAACGTACGACCTAATACGCTTGATATCACGTCAGAACATTCTTACATGAAGAAAACGGAAATCGGAAGAGAGAGGTAATTTATCGCTTACCCATATAAACAGTTACTGACCCAGATGTGAGAATGCATTAGGAACTGGTCAACTACTATGCAAGTAGAGTACAAACGCGTAATTTTTTTATCGATCGCAAAACGGAACGCAGAATCCACATGTCCGAAACAAAAACGCATCAAGTAACAAAGCCTAAATATACATTTTTTACGCCCTAAGTCCTAATTCAGGAATACTCCTTTACTTATCCACCATTTTCAGACCCAACAAGCATATGTTAGAACTGTTTATGTAAAAACAATTTTGAAACATTTCACATTTAAAAAAAATATATATATATTTTTACCAATCTTTAGTCACGTAAACAGCTAAGATAGCGCTTTTTTGCACCTTAAATTCCTAATTTTCCTGGGAGGGGACCCCGGACCCCCCCCCCCTTTTAAAGAGGTGGTTGGTATACAAAATTCCCAGGTCAAAACCCCTCGCTTACACAAATCCTGGCTAAAAATTTACATTTTTTAAAAATTTACATTTTTAAAAAATTTAATATGAAATGTTTCAAAATTCCACCCCTTTAATGCTTCTTTCCAAGAAAAATTTGGCTTTTAAGATGAAAAATAGTGCTATTTTAACAGTTTTAGTACCTAAAAATAGAGTACATGTTGCTGGTGAAACTATATAATTTTTTTAATTGGAGTTCGGGGGTCCTTCCCCAAGAAAATTCTGAAAATTTACGGTGCAAAACAATGTTTTTTTTTTTAACAGTTTTGTACCTAAAAATTGACTATGTTAATGGCAAATATATATGCCCTAACAATTATTAAATATTTCCAATTTTTCGCCCCTTTAAATAGGTGGGGGAGGGGTCCAGGGCTCATCCCTGTAGAAAACGTTTTTTTTTTTATTTTTAAGGTGCAATATAGTGTTATATTAGTAGTTTTCGTAACTAAAAATAAAGTAGGCCTATGCTACTGGTAAAAATGTTATTTTTTTTAGTATGAAATGTTTTCAATATTCCACTCCTATGAAACGAGGGTCCGGGGCTCCTCACCGGAGAAAATTTTGAATTTCATGGTGCAAAATAGAGCTGTTTTCAATTTTTGGGGCTAAGGGGGGAGGGGGGTATTTCTGAACCTCACTAACCCCACCCTGGCTACGCCCCTATATTGATATAATTATGGTTAGGCTTTCTTAAGAAAAAACACATGTTTTTAAGTAGAATCAGTGGCGTATTTAGAAACGTATTAGAGGGAGGTGGGAGGGCTTATGTGATTTTATCGATTGCAAAAAATACCTGCAAACTCAAAAGTGTGGTTGTTTACCGTTACAAAACTTAAAAAATAACATACATACAAATAGGCCACATTAATTGTGCTTGGATCATCATCAAGTTTCCTTGAGGCGACTGGACATACTTTGGCTACATAATTAAAATGTTGAACACGATTTTGGGGGGAGGGGGCCTTCAGCCGCCCCCATTCCCCTTGAATCCGACCATGCATAGAACACAAGTCAAATTTCACCGCGAATAACATATAACATTACTTTAAATATGTATACGAAGTAGTCTATCAATTATTAACACTTACCTTGTACTTCACCCGGTCCTTGGACCAACCTGGTCGGATAGCATCTAGCACTTTTTCCGCTCCTTCCAGTAGTTTATTCTCTTCAATAGTTACGCCGAGTCTTAGAGGACCAGCACTTTCGCTCGTCGGTTCCATGCTGACAATGATATTGTTGGCTCGTCGCCAGTTCGTTTTATCTGCTCCCACTACGTCTACGACCTTGGCGACACACGTTCACGTGGCATTCAGTACGAGGAAAAACATAACCTCGCTACAATATTGTTTAATTACACATAATGGGCAAGAGCAAATGTGACGAATTTTGGGGACAGGTCAAGTACATTTTTATCACAACACAAATTATGCAACATTTCGACTTAAAAAAACAGCATTTTATTTACTGTTCACGGCAATGCAACCAGAACAATCACAACTGAGTACACTAGTAGTAATGATACAACTTTAATACTCAGGTCTTAACGCGGATCTCATAATTACCAAAATAAAATAAGAGTAACAAGACACCCGATTACTTACAGCCTAACATTACGTAAACATGTTATTGTTTATGAATACTTCACACGTTGAACAGCAGACGACAGTCGCATAAGATGCCATGCCACCATAACATTAAAAAATTTATTTCTAAACGATTGTTTACATTTAAAACAGAATCTTTTCAAAATTAATTAAGTGTGTAGGAAGCAACGAGCCTGACATTTGATAAATAAATAATTTTGAAAAGTTAATTTTATATTAGAAATGTTGGTAGTTCGCACATCATAGAAAAGAATGTAAGAGAGACGTCAATTTTGTGAATAGCGACCATTTTCCGATACTCCCCGAGTTCACTGGCCTTGTTTCAGCGATGCTAACTGCTGCGGTACTAGAAGTTGAAAGAACGTGTAATGAAACGGACAACAGCGCGAGATTCAAAACATCTATCCTCGAGAAACCTTTAACTGATCGTTGCGATACATCAAAATATATTTACCATACATTAAATTGATGTTTTTTTTTCATAAGTACATTGGCTAATTCAGTGAAATAAAATTATTCTTATATGAAAGTAAGATTTTAATTAGGTTAGGAAACTGGGAAGTATTCACACACACGTTCAAGATACATGTTCAATGCAATGGTGGATTACGCAATTATCTTCGGATTGGGGGGGGGGGGGAACCTCTCACCGAAAAAAAATTTTCTTTGTAGCAGTTTCTAACATACCAATTTAAGGCACCATCATAATGTTAATATTTTACTGCAATCTTGAATGTAGAGGGGTAGTTAAGCAGAATAATGTATTCTTGCTGCAGGACTACTACTAAATGTTGGTGAACTTTAAGAGACAACTTCACATAATTCTTAGCTTAAACCAGCTGCTAGGGGGTTTAACTGAAGGCTAGATCCTGTCTTGTGGGCTGCATGCATAGAATTAGTAAAAGCTGGATATCAAATACTCTTTTTTATTACTGATTTTTTGAGTCTAATTTTCACTTGGTACTTATGTACCCATACAACACTTTGTCAAAAAAACGTCACATTTTGGTTACACTTTTCAGATAAAGCAGCTGTGGACTCAACTAACAGCGTCTTCATATTGGCTGTTAATTTTCGTTAATTTGTCACTGCGCCAGACCACTTTCGCATCTGATCCCCCTGTGATGTTAATGGGACGTAACATTCCAATGTGGAAACTAATTTTTAAAATAGCCACACTTATCAAAGATAAAAATTGGTACACTCTTTTTTATTTTGCAGGCAGGGTAAATAATGGTTATTGTGTACGTGCCATATTTTGATGTAACGTCTCTTAAAATATAGCTTTGTCAAATACACTGAATACTTGACAAAGTATAGTATTACTTATTACATGATTCTCATTTCAATGCCATACAATAATACAAACGAGGCACATTCATGAATACCCAAACTGACCTTACATGTGTGAAACAACGAAGTTACGGCGAATTAGAAAAGTAGCATAGCTACAATGTATCCTACTCACAACTGTCAACTAGTAAAACAGGTCCACGGTGGCCGAGAGGTCAGACATCTCGTCTTACAGCAAGGCGATCCGGATTCGATTCCCGGCGGGGATGTCCCCGGATTTTCGCATATGGGAATCATGCTGGACATTCCCACTGGTCGGTGTGTTTTCTCGGAGATCTCCCCCTTTCCACTGCCCTATCATTCTGGTGCTGCTCCACTCTCACATCATGTCACTCCCACCAACGCTAAAGACATCAACGTTAAGCGCTGACCAAAATCACTCTCACTCCACAAGGAAAATGTTCACATAAAAATTCTACAGTACAAGTGTACGCCTACATACACTCTTTTTATATTAGCTATATTGCTAAAATTACGAATATGCAGTTCTGATGGGACTTGTGAGGCAGACTACCCACCACTTAGGCCTTATTTATTTCCTGTTTATTTTTATTTTATTTATTTCCTATTATGATTGATTTACTGAATTTGCTATTATTCTATTTCATTATTTTCAGGTATTGCTGACAAGAGCTTGGTAAGGTATTGTTTGACATTTTGTCTGTGTCAGTGTTGAAGAAATTGTTCAATTTAATATTTAATTTGGTTCATTTAAGCTGAGCCAACTTTGCATTTTAATTTTAATTTCAGATTATCACTTGCAGTTTAACTTTAATCGTATTGTAACTCAGGGCTGGGTGTATTGTCGGCAAGTGTAGTTTGATGGCACAGGTGTGCCTACCCAGTTCCTGGAATCGCTATATTTAGATTTTACAGTTTTTCTACTACTTTTACTTTTCATGAAGTGCACGTGCGCTGCCGCTCGTTGAGTGTGCGAGAGAGACGATGATATGTTTGCGCAGGCCGGCTTGGGCCAATGGAAGGACGTGCAGGATGGGACTCTGATAATTTTATTTGAGGCCAAAGCTTAGTTTGTATTTCATAATACAGTATTTCGTACCTGTCTTCTAAAATCCAAACCAACATAATTATACATTACGCTAATAGTTCACTGCATGAGTGAAATATTTTACGTGTACAGAAACCAATATATGAAGCATTGTAAAAATGAAAAACAAGTTAACAAATAGTCTACATGACAATGCTATGAACACATTTTTTTTAGGGATATTGACAATATACGTAAGCATTTCACGTGGGAAAAACTATTTTGACAAACAAACACTTCCCAGGCGTAACAGATTCATACTACGTATTATTGTATTGAAAAATGATTCCATACAATGCCTACCTCCAGGATATGTAAATACTATCATAAAAGAAGTTAACTCTTACTATAGATATTTAAAATAATTGAACAAAAGTTGACGGATACATTTGGAAAAACCACAGCCGGGGAAACACTTAAATTTGTTATTACACACAAGGACTCTGACACTAATCTGCAACACATACTACATACGGTAATTAACTGTACAATTGTATTAATGAAATGAAATAATCTATCTACCATTAATGCACTTATTTTTGCACACTCGCTCATTCAACTCAGCACTTGACTCATGTATTTGCACCAACAAAATATACATTTTTTTATGTAGTATAGTAAATAAAATTAATTATGTGAGACCACTCGCCTCAACGCACCAACAAGAAACAATAAATGCCTACTGACAGTATTTTCGATACTTGCCTAGTCATACCAACATGAAACATTTAACAAATGCCTATTGAAAGTGTTTTCAATACAACACCTGAAAAAATAAATATTACCAAACTCTGGTTAATATTTTTACCAACACACACGGTATAGGACTAAGAAGCACAAGTACTCACAGAATCGTACCTGCAGGTGGGAGAACACAAAACACAGATGGACAACTCATTTTTTTCAACAGTTGAGACAGGCGGCAATTGATTACACACAGTGCTGCCCAGGGAAGCTGGCTTGGCCAGTGAAATGTCACGACCATACAACCACATGAAAAATTTGCTGTCCATCTGTGTTCTCCAACCTGCAAGTACGATTGTGGAAGTACAGTTCTTGTGCATCTCTGTCTACATGGTTTGGTAATTAGTAGTAGCCGAGCGGCCGTTGCCCACTTTCTCTTAGTACATAACTAAGCTAACCAGAGAGCTATCAGCTGTGTAACCGCCGGCTAGCAAACGTGAATATTTAGCTGCATGTGTTAGAACCAACTCTACCTGAAATAAGTAGTTTGTTTAAACAGGAATTCACTTTGCTAAACTTGCTTAAAATTTTTCATCTTTCATTGTGGAATTATGCATGTTAAATACATTATCAAGATTTCACAAAATGTCCAATTTGTAAAATTATTTTTATGTTAAAACTGTATTGTACTGTTATTTACACAGTTACCGATAAAATTTTTTATTTATAATATAATGCCTAGTCTGTAATAAATTGAAATAGTTGCTGCAAACTGTCATGCTAAGGCAAATAAGTGATGACGTGAACAATGTAAACCACTTTCCCAGAAAAATGTTCTTCCAGTGCCCTAAATTTATAACTCTGCAGTATGAGACTGAAAATATTCACAGTACCGCTGAAACTAGTCCTCTGATTCATTTTTATAGATGGAAAGAAAATTTATACATACATCACATTAACTGCACAATTACTTATTCTGTTCATTTTACAGGTAGTAGGCTATTTAATTAACTACCTAATATTGTATCAAAAAACAACAATTTCAAGAAACTTAAAAAAAAGTGTTTTTTGGTTACAAAATGTTACTACATGATTGCAGAATACTTCAACAGAATAGTAATGGTAAGATATGCAAGTCTGTGGTTGTTTAAATTACTAGTGTCAATTTAATGTATGTGAAGAAGCTTTGGGACTCCGACCTCCATCTGAATGTTCAGCCACTAGTGTCAATTATTCACTGTGCTTGTCCGAACTGCTGTTCTACCGACAAAATGTAAATAAATGAGAATGACTGATATTTTTTAAAATATTTTTCTTTACTAATTCTCTCATGATAAAAACTAAGGCTATCCGGGCATGACATACCATAAAAAAATATATATATATAATTTTTGGGAGTAATCATCACTTGGGCACTGGTACAACTGCAGCTGCCAATAATAGGTGACTACCTCAAACAGGGACCGTTCCATCTGGCTGTCATCACCAGCATCGGAGAAGAGGACAACACAACTGCCGCGTCACAATACACTATGATTAAAACTCTGCAAATTCATAAGCTACATAACGTACTGAAGCGAAGTACTTATGTGTATTTGTTACTATGTGTGTACATATAGTACATGTCTAGTCTGAGTATATATGATGTAACTTGACATAACCTTTACCTTTATGTATAGTCTTTTGGATAAAATAAAAATCCGTAAAAAAAATTACAGTTCTTCACTGCATCTTGTTATTTTATCTTGTTAATTTGCTTACATGTGTATTTATTACTTCAAATTTTATGTCAAGAGCAACTAAGATTTATTCACTCATTTGTGTAAATATTGATTTAATTTGGTATTTCAGTGTTTCATTGAGTTTTGTATGTTCTGTATGTTTATTTGTTATGCATTTATTGTTTATTGTGTACAGTATATAATATGCAATGTAATTATTATGCTTATCATATTTTAAAATATTTTGCATAAAAATAAACCCCGCCACCATTTGACGCAACTAACAGTACACTTACGAATACTTCACTGAAGCTATTGTACATGGTTTTCCAAGTACATCTGACACACAAGTTACATTTTGTATGAAATCCTAGTACTTCATAACAAAAAAAATTCTTGGACATACACACTTTTTCATAAAAACAAAAACACTGATTTGGTTCTCTGTAATTGGCCATCTCAACTTTCAGATTATCGAAAATGTAAAGTCAAGACTGGTTGACTTTAGTTTTGGCGTTTCCACTGTGACGGCTCCATACATTTTTAACTGCGTGACCACTTCGAAAAAGATAATTTGTATTGTAGAGACATAGAAATTTTGAAACTCTGCAAATTGTTGCAATCAAGCAATCAAGATGATTAGGACTGCTGTATGTCCCTCCTATACTTTGAACATTGTGTAGCAGGATTTTCCTGCGTATAAAACGTGAAACTGCACATGTTTGCTGCACAAAATTACTATGATAAATACAGTCGAAAGATGAACAGTACCACTCAGTCATCAAAAATTCTTAAATGTTATTTACAAGAAGACTAAACACAAGAATGTTGAACTGCTGTTAACTGACAGATTTACGACTGTTTCTTTGCACACAATTTTACAGCCTGAACAGACAGTACCCTTAAGCATAGAGCTGCACGAAGAAAGCAGTACCTGCTCCAACGTTTCTTCACGTCCGATTCCCATGGCAATACAAAATTTGTGCACTTATTTTTTGACACTATGTAACAGGATCTCAAATCTATTTTTAAAATTTCCAAGGCTACATTAAAATATACAAATTTGATTTATTACAACTATATATGCTTCAAAATTGTTAACTGTTAACAACTGCTAAACTCTTAACTAATGTTTTCTGCAACCTGCAAAATATGTTTGTTACTTATCTAGTGTAAATTTTCGACAGGTAAGAATTCACAATCACCCAGCTATTTAACATGCAAGCTATTACCTACAGTATTACAACTTACCGCATATATGAGAGATCCGTAAAATTTAAAACATAACCAAATTTAAAATAAAGTACATTTAACAATAAACTGTTCAAGACTGTATATGGTACAAACCGAGTACTGCAGAAAAATAAACTGGTAGCGATGAATCGTAAATAATTTCGTACAAGGGTTGGGCAATAAGTCATGGCAACAATCTTATTTTTGGAGAATGCTGAAACACAAATTAAGGGGTGTGGAATGCATGGATAATGCAAGGAGCACGTAACATCCTACAGACGACTTGTTTCTCGACTAATTCCCCAGCACTGTCCATCTTCTCTCAGATCACACGACGTGTTCACAAGTAACGCAACATGGCAGTCCACATAGCTGCAGGTCACCCTGTGTTCTGATCGTCGTTAGTTGCTTTGCACCAGACATTCTGCTACCAACTTTGCAACAGTTTACTATAGAATAGCTTCAAGTAACTCAAGCTAGTATTTTCGAAGCATTTTGCACCCTTGTACAACAATTATTTTCATGCATACAATTCAAAACTAACAAAATGCTCAACTTAATCTTCAAACCAAGGCCAATCTGAACACAGCCCCAGAACTCCACTAAACACCTATAGAATGCTCCTAAGTCCTGTGTTTTGCACCTAAGATACACAGTATAGGCAATAGTGCGTTCATGTGTTTATTTTGTTGTGTTCCTTGAATTGTTGATGGTGCACATTCAACGTTACCTACATGTTTTTAACTCACAATACCATTGTTTCGGGAACTCTATCGCTGTAGCTTCATTTGTGATTTGAAGGGAAAACTATGAAACCTAGACTATTGCAACAAGAGGTCCTTTTTTGTTAGACAGGTAACATTACTCAATAAACCATCTTCAGATATTCGAAAATCCGGATGGTAAAAAAGTTATATGCAATTAGATGGTAGCCACCCCTGCTATTTTCATAAGGGCGGAAGGTTTCAACCAGCATTTTCTGTTGGTTTGCAGATCCCAATAGCATTAAGCACTGTTGAAAGTATTGTATTTTTATGTCAATTAGTTTAAGATATTTTGGGAAAATACTGTTTTAAAATTCGATGTTCAAAGGCCCATTACTCCCTTAACATTGCGTTTATGTGAAAAGTGCAAATTTGTTTTCGTCATAGTTTTTCGTGAGGAACACATATACATATATATACATACACACACACACGCATATATATATATATATGTATATATATATATACTATAGAGAGAGAGAGAGAGAGAGCTTAATGCAGGAGCAACCAATGTCGGTATACCATATGTTTGATAATCAGGCATTCTATATTTGATTAAAACACATACTAAATATTGACATTGGTTGTTCTTGCATTATGCCACAGATGCATAAAAGGGTCATTCCATGGAAAATCACCCAAGGGTGGTTACTGACCCATTTTGAAAAAATTTGAAATTTTGTCACACATATTATACATATTTCAACAGTTCAAACCCAAAGTTATTGATTTTTATCTGCCCTCATTTTGATTTTACAGAACAAAATGGCCGGTACCGTGTACCAAAATTTACATTTTCAAGGGTTTTTGTATTGTTTAATA
>PNEQ01077746.1:0-12081 GCA_003012365.1 Medauroidea extradentata
CACAATGTTATGTTTCTGCAACATTTCACTATAACATATCGTAAACATAACAAATTTCAGTTATGAAGGAGGACATTTCTCCGTAAATGTTACGTAAAAGAAATGAAACTAATATGTATTGTTATATTTCTGAAACATCACTACAGTTTCAAAAGTTACCTAACAGAAATGTATTTGAAAGGAAGTGTGCTGTGTGGGATACGTATCGTCTCAGTGGCGAGAAAGGTTCTTGTCTGAGAGCGACAGCGTGTGTAATTTTACATGAATATTTCTGTACTCGCTCTCTCCAATCCCAGAAGCCATTCGAGTTTAAATGATCGGCTATCGGAACGAGAAAGCACGCACTGAGTTAAAGATAACCTTGAAAAGAGGTTACCACTGCCGCAGTCAGGATAATTTTGGATGGGGTGTGGTCATTTTCGAACAAAATAAATACTGTTAATAAACGCAATTTATCACATAGGAAACCAATAACGAAAACTTTAATTCCCAACACTAGAACTAGTTTTATTGATGTCGAATATGCACAATTTCCAGCTGACTTTATGATTAAACAAATTAATAAACTACACAAACCAAATTATAGTTAAAGCAGTGTTGTGCTTTTATAATTAAAAATAATATATCTATGTGTACAACATTACTGAACAAGCAAATACTTTGTAGTGAACACTATGTAATTTTATAGTGTAAAAAAAAAGTAATCGAAATAGCTATTCATCCGACGTAGTAATATTACTATTTTCTTAATCTAATTTATTTCCCATAGGCTACGGGGAGGATGTGGGTTAGTACCCAACCCTCGCTTTGCCCTGACAAAAATCACAATTATAAACGAAATGTGTGCTTCCTGAGGAAATGCAGAGGTCATCGACAGTGTGTCACATTCCTCGCGGAAAATTCCGGAGTCGTATTCGTGCTTATCTCTTACCAGCCGATGCGTTAGCCGATTACACCTATCTCTTTCGCTCTTTTTTTCGGCGACGATTATTAAGGATGTTCAACTGTAAAAAAAAACTATTGCTATATACAGTAGGCTATGTTACAATTTTGTGATTACTTATCAACAAATAGTGTAAGAAAGGTGTAAAAAAAGAGGAAAACAATTACAGAAATTAATTACGGTAGTTACTAGAGATTTATTGTTAATTTCGCCGAAAAAATTTCAATATCCGCACCTGGAAATGTTTGTTAGACACCAGAATGAATGCAAAATGTTTCATGAAGATAGGTTATGTGGTTACAACGTTGGTTTGTTTTAAATTGTTTTGTAAATAATTTCGAAAACAGCAAATGACAATAAAGTTCCATTGAAAGCCGGACGAAGTACCAGATACAAAATCAGTTTCTTCATTTCAATTACTTTATGAAACACTTGTGCTAAAGAAAGTCATTACCTTCAGATAAATACTTTATTTGCATGCCAATATATTTAATGTTAACATGATCACAATAGTACTTTAAAAAAAGAAGACAGAAATAATGTTTCCGTTTACTTCGTAATTTGATCACATTTGTAATTATGTGAAGCCACAAAACCATGAAAATCAATGCAATCTCAGAAGAAATTGACACACAACCTTAAATGTTGTCCTAGGGACGAAAATTATTTTCCAGCGTTTTAATATTTCACGTACAATACTGCTGTGAGACGAATTAACAGTCATACATGAACTTTGAATGATTATTTCAGAACAGACAAGGGCCTGACAAGATGCATGATAATGGCGACAGTGATGAACGAAAGACAACGAGGACAACGCAAATGAACACTGCAACAGAGATTGGTCGTAAGCAAGATAAAAAAAAACAACATAAATAACACAGACGATAATAGTAGGCCCCCTTCGACGACAACAGATGCGACGTTTCGGTGACTGTCATTTGTTCCCATCTCCAGGCACAGTTGCCAGTTCCCGAATCGTCGCATCTGTTGTAGTGGTATTATTGTCTGTGTTATTTTTGTTGTTTTTTTTTTTTTTTTCCTTGTCTACGACCATCTCTGTTGCAATGTTCATTTGTGTTGTCTCGTTGTCTTTCGTCCATCACTGTCGCCATTATCAAGCATCTTGTCAGGCCCTTGTCTGTTTGATTTTTTATATATTTTATTTTATTTTTTATTTTCCATTACGTACCGACTATATTCCTATTTCGGTATTATTTTCATTTTTGTTTACTCCGGCCATTTCTGGCTGCCTTTGTTTGTTTCTTTCATATTTCTGTCTCTAATTGTCTCGTGCATTGTCCTTCTACGTAACCGTGGGTTACCTGCCATTCAACTACATTCGTTTCCAATTATGTGTGTCCAACAGAACCATTCAGTTAGTAATAGTAATACCTAGGTGTAATATTACTTTAAATAACTTATAAAATAATCTCATTTTTAACCATTTATTTTCATGTAAATTAATGTGTTAGGCTGCTAATTTAAACATAATGTTTTTTTTTCTATCGGAAAGACAAAACATTTTTGTTTGAAACTAGTTACGTGATACGGCAGTGTTTCAATTTTAATTATTTTATACAAAATAAATGGACAAAAAATCAGTATTTAAAACCTTGCCGCAAATGAACCATGATTCATAACCCAAAAATAATTGTTTCATAGCATTGCGGTGACTTCAAGATATACTTCAGCTGAAATTAAACTCTGTGATAAAATTACTAAGTTATGTGAATTTCACTCAAAAACATACTAAAATAATTCGTAAAAATTTATTTTTGTCATTCTAATAATGAGAAGAAATTGGCTCGGTTTCAGTTGCCGTATTGCATTTTATTATTTTTCGCTTTTTTTTTTTTTTTTTAATTCTAAGAAGAAAAACGTTAAATATGCGACTATACCTCCAATTATATTTACATGTCCCTAGAGTACAGACCTTGCGATTTAGCTGTTAACTTATAATTACGCCGCAATATGTGTGGCAAATGTTTTTATATTCGTAATTTGCCCGACAAATTGCGACCTAACTATACATTAATAGCTATATTGCCATACCTGTATTGTAGCTCAAGGTAAATAGAATTGCGGTATAGTCACCAATTTCAATTTAACATTTTTCTTCTCAGAATTCTAAAAAAAGCAAAAATAATAAAATTCAATATGGTGAGCCCTAAGGGTTTGGGAAATTGACTTAGGTAATGAGGTTACTCAACATTTAAATTTTAAGGTGTTCGATATTAAACCCGAGTGAAATACATCAGTTTTCGATATTTTACTCGATGACCTCTTGATCAACTCCTAGCTTACCCTGCTTTCTTCGCAGGTTAAGAAACGGTTAGAAGACGAAATTTGCCATTTAGCGTGATAAAAATGCAAACAGTAGACATAACCAAAATTACAACATGGTGAAACTGTTTGCATTATGTTCAAAACTTGGATGAAACAAGCACGAAATATATCTGTATTTAAATTAATGTAAAATAACGTGTGAAGAATGCACAGCGGTTGTAGCATTTAGCAAAATATTTATTATGTAGAAAATAATGTGTAGGATTTTTTTAATTCTCGTCATCTTGAAATCCTTGAATAGCATTACAGGCGTTCTTCAAGTTCTTGGTGATCGGCAAAATATGGTTAAGTGACTGAGATAACGTACCCTACTGCAGCGGGTGAGTTTTCAAGAGCGCCTCTAGTATTAATGGCATGTCAATAAACCAAGTTATATCCTCTAAACCTAGGAAAAATTTGTCTAATGAACGGTTACAAAATATAGCTGCACTCGTTTACAAGTCGAGCCGTCCGTTTCCAGTCACCGTTCGGAAGGGAAATGGCAGGGGTGTGTAGAACATTGAACACACGAGCTCTCCACACCCCACGCTCTAAAGGGCTGGAGCTGTGTTGCGGGGTAGGGGAGCTCGCAGGCGCAGGATTAAGTCGGAGAAGCAGACGGATGGCGGCATGATCGCGAGGAGACAGCACGAAGTTAACGCCCCGTGATTAATCGCGATATGATTATGGGAGCAAGGGAAAGGGTTTGGTCCCATGCTCCGGTTGGCGCGGGTTTCCGCGCATACATCATTCCGTCACTTCCGGGCACACGCGCGCAGACCCTGAGTGCAGCATCCACTGGAACATTCCACTACCGCGGTAAGGAACACACATCGCAGCCAACCTTCCGATAAACAACACTGCTACTGTTTATATTTCACTTTAACGAAACTAATACAATCTCTCTAGAACTAACTACAAATTTGTCGCTTTACAGTTCAAACACAATTGTGAAATATGAGTTTTATTGTATTGGCAATCATAAAGCAAACAATTGAAGTTCAAAACAATTTGTCGAACAACAACGTTTTGCTCGGTAAAGCGTTATTAATTGAATTTTGAGGGAAAAAGAAATGTCGAAAATGTTTACCTAAGAAAACATCAGATAAACCAGCACGAAGATAATTAATATAAGCTCTAAGTTAATATACTTATATATATATATATACACATATATATATATATATATATATATATATATATATATATATATATATATATATATATATATATATATATATAGAAATGTTTGGATGGACAATATATACATCTAACGCGTACTTATAAAAATTGGTCAAGTATGTACATATTTTCAAACCCTACATAAGTTTCTCCTAAAAAAAAATAAAAAGATTAACAGCATTGAAAGTCGTTTAAGCTTTAACTACGTATTTTCAGTCTTTCTTTGTCCTTGTATATCCCTGTCAAGTGAGGATTAATAAATTCTATAAATGTGAATACAATTATTATTTTATATAATTAAATTTTTAACTACTAATTTGAAAGAGCCTAATAAGTAGAGCTTGTGGTACAGGTTTGTTTGGTATTTTTGTATGAATTCAAATATGACTCAATGGTTTGAGTCAGTAATGCAAGAACAGGTTTCAAATATCTGTTGATGATATGGATCAAAATTACGTGATTTTCCAGATAAATGTATGAGCTGGTTTTTATTATTTTCAGCGTGAGTAAGTGCAACTTTCTCTTTACTCCGTTTTCTTTAATATTATTTACCTAGTTATAAATCATTGCCAGATAATACCTAATCGTTTTTTAGCTGTTAGCAAAACTTCAAAGTATTTTATCACCTCTAGATTACGAATTCTTTTCATGAATCGTTATTACTAAAACTTAGTACCCTGATAAAAAAAATTAGGTAAAATTCCTTTAAGTGTAAGGGAAGAAAAGTACTCGCTCATGAACAGGAAAATTACTGCACATGTATTTTAAGGGTCCCAAACACATGTGGTTAGGTAAGTGGGTTTTACGTCTCGCCGACAGGGATTTATTAACAGACGATAACATACAACTTGTCAGAATGACAGGTAGTCATGACATTTGTTTAGTAACTATCCTGGTATTCGTATTGATACATTTCGGGAAACAGTGGAAAACCGAAATCAGGCTGGTCGGATCTGGGCTTCGAAACCGGGTGGGTCCAACACGTAACAATTGCGCCACCTCGCTCGACTGTGGAAAATTATCTGAGAAACTTTTGGAAAAATTCATCTTCAATTATACGAATATTTGTCACACAAAGGAAAATAACATTATTTATCAATAGAAATAAGACAATTTGCACCCATTTGTACTTATTGTTTTATTGTTATCGAACATACAACAGAGAACTTGAATCATTGTGTGGAATATTTATAACGGCAGTTGGAACCACCATTCACAAGTTGGTCAGTAAGCTAACTTTTACATCAATGAGGATTCTTGAAGAGTGGTACTTTACTCTTATGCGTTCTTATAATAGCATTGGAAATACGCGGCCCCTTGCCCATTTATAAACGCGTACTATTACGAGTGGTCGACCCTCGCTCGCGCCTCTCGCTAGACGTGGGTCGGCAAAACGTTCCAGTAGGTCGACGCGTGGTCCGCTAGTAAATAAATTAAACTTTATTATTTTTCAAAAGAATCTCTGACCAGTACTAAGCCCCAGGATCGCGCGTTTGACTCAACAGCTCTCAACACTAACAATAGAAAAAGAATTAAGTACAACACGTGCCCTTTAAGTATATATTATATATCATTAAAGAGCACGTGTTGTACTTGACTCTTTATATATATATATATAAATACACACACACATACAAATTTAGCCCTAGAATATAAAAGATACAAACAGCTACGTGTTCCTAACCACTTAATTCTAATCCCCACAAGGTATTTTTAGTTTAAGTATTCAATAAGCACTGGCCTGTTTCTAAAGGGCAAAGCTGTAGCCTAAACCACGGTCGTAGAAGAACAGATCTGGACACTCGCCTACCTACCAATGTATTTTACTTGACCCCCTTGTTGTTTGGTTGTAGTGTGTCAAGTTACCGAGAATGTTGTACTTTTTGGCGCTGTAATCCGTGCGGTCGGACTCAAATTCTGCGTCTTTTTCCCATTATTAAATTTATAAAGTAAATAAAGATTGCTGGAGCATTTTATTAAATTTATAAAGTAAATAAAGATTGCTGGAGTATTTTATTAAATTTATAAAGTAAATAAAGATTGCTGGAGCATTTTATTAAATTTATAAAGTAAATAAAGATTGCTGGAGCATTTTATTAAATTTGTGAGGGAAGGAAGTATTTCATAAATTGATAAAAAATACGTTTTGATAAATTGTTTATCTTAGTGTGTAGGAAGTGGGCGGAATTCGAGTCCGACAGCCCTAACTGCAGCGCAAATGAAACACAACATGCTCGGTAACTTGGCGACCTGCAGCCAAACAACAAGGGGGTCAAGTTTCCAGGCGAGAGTCCAGACCTGTTCTACGACCGTGGCCTAAACTGAAAAACCGTTACAATCGTAATGTCTTAAACGTTGACAGTCAAATCACTTAGGCCTCTCACAAAATTATTCGGGGTCAGGCATACGGGATAGTATAATTTAAGCTTGAAGGTTACGTCCGTTCATAATATTTAAGTTACGTCTTTTCTTCTTTTCTTCAGGATAACTTCAGTTCAGTAACATCTTCCACATCACAGTCAAACAGGGGCACTAGACGGGGCACGACGAGGACGGTACTTACAGTTTGATAAGCTGCTCTACCCACCTCAATGTCCATCTACAGGTTGTGTTCCATGTCCGCTTACGCCGCAGCTATACCAAGCCGCATGTTCTGAAAAGCGGTTTCGCAGACTGCCATCCAAACTCATTCCACAGTCCGGTGATCGGCACAGGTCCCGGTCCCGATGCTGCCAGAGGTCGTCCACAGTGATGATATGAGGCTTCCCTTTGAAGAATGTCGAATGTCACTATCTCACATAATTATTTAGTGAGTAGGCGTATATCAGGTTGGTTCCGAGATATCCACGTGGACCGATGAAACAGTTCTCTAATACACCGCCAACACACGCCCTCGACACCAGGTGTCCCGTGCACAACTAGGCCCCAACCTGCCACACAAGTCAATGCCTCCACCAATACCAAATAGTTCCCCAGTTCCTTGCGCTCAATGCATTCTTCCGCCCGATCCTCACCTCGCACAATCAAACATAAATTCCAACTCAGAAATACTATTATACAAGACATAATAAGATACATTACTCTCACAAATCCTACGTATGACAGCGCAAGCGTCACAGCATGGAGTAAGACTCCTCCTGCTAACCACAGATATCTTACTTAGTGGGGTAGCGAGGGGGGGGGGGTTGGGTGTTACACCCCCTCTCTTCCCCAGAGCCTTTCAGAGAAAAAAGTCAGGAAAGAAATCTACAATGAACAGGTGGACTGTTTAAGTTTATTTTAAATGAAAATGTTTTAAAATTTTTTTCTTTTGAAATTTGAGAAGATATCAATTATATTCTGTATCTATTTTATTTAGACAATAAACAAAAATTATTATATATGTGTATTTTTTTTTTGCTAGACAGCCAACACTCCCCCCCCCCCCCAAAAAAAATCCTGGCTGCACCACTGTCTTACTTATCTTACTACTACTGTTCTGAGGTGCAGGTTCAAATCCCAAACAATCCAAATTTAATTCTAGGATTACTCTCCGTAAGATGCATGAAATAATACCTGAACGTGGAACGAAAGAGGAGTTTATCTCCGTACAATATTGCTGCATTGTGCACGTAAAATGTCGTACAACATTTTGGCATCAACATTTTCGTCTCCAATTAAACCCGTTATACGACTGTGCCCTGGACATCCTGTATACATACAAAGCGAATGGCGGGATTTAGTAGTCCGCACGGCAAGGATTGAAGCTGTGATTCAGTCACATGACAGCGTCCTTTGTTCCTGCAGACAAACCTCCGCCCTTCCTAGTCCTAACAAGATGGCGGCCCTCTTCACTGAGCTGTAATCTGTTGTCCGCGCGCTGAAGAGTCTCCGGTTTCTGGGCGGAATGTTTGCCGACCTTATGAAACATGCAAGGCCTCATTTCAGCCGGTGGATCGGCCGCACTTGACTTATCGCTCGTCGTGCCTTGTTGCGGAGTTTAACGAGGGCTTTCAACGGCGATGAAGGGAATGGTTTCGGACGTCAGCTTAAAATACAGATTCACGGTACCCGTACAGATAAATAACACTGATAGACCCATATTTTGCACTGCTCTCGCTAAATATGCCAGTATTAGAAGTTTGCAACTAAATCCAGGCAAAAAAAAATCTACTTTTTACGAAAAACTGTTAAAGCATGTAAGCCATTCATGTTAAAGTAAACACGTTTTGTTCCTTTCAAAAGGTAAAACTAGAGATGATGGTATATCGCGAAAATGTTTTGTGCCAACACACCCTTGAAAATGCTGAAGTTAATTGCAACACATATGATTGGGTGTTATACATCTGACAACGTAGTTCTCTGGAGACCAATAACAGGCATAACATATTACAATAGCAGGATTCTTATACGCTCAGTCGAATAGTTAAAAAATTTGTTGAAGTAAATTAGGTTAGCTACGTTTGCATTATTCTTAAAGTATGCACGGAACGAAATTTTTTGTAGCAAATGTTAAAACCAATTTATTTTGTAGTAAACATAAAAATATTTTTCATAATCATAATTTTTTTAGTGGTGACAACATACTCTTCTTATTGTGTTCACAAAAACATTTGACTATGTCAAAACTAGCAAAACATTTTGAAGGTGCCATTAAATATTTTTTCCCCATCTAGTTGCTTATTACATTAAAATCCCGATATTCTTTAAAAGTGTTGAGAATATGGTGTTACGTAACGTATGTTGAGCGAGATTCCCCAATTGTGTATTTACGGTGTTGTGGGAAGATAATGACGTACATTGCAGTAATTATACTTTAAGGAAAATTAAAAGTATCAAATTTCGTTTCTTAGATTCTGGCGTGGTCGCCATTTTAGTGTCTGTTCTACTATTAGAAACGTTGTATCATTGTCGTTTTTCCATCGGCAAACTAGACCAGGTGGACGTAAAATTGGGCATAGTAGTGAAGAGTACATGTGAGAGAGAGAGAGAGAGAGAGAGAGAGAGAGAGGGAGAGAGAGACGAATGTCAATAAGGCGCTACGAGTGACGTCGACCGGCACATGTACTGTACTATGATGTCGCCTGTACGCTCAAAATCGTAAATGCGGACGCCATGCTCACGCCTTAAGGACTCTGCCTACCTCAGCGCTTCGGCGGCAGCAAGGATAGGGCATTACAGGTTAAATTATATTCCTAAATATATCAGTCACTTTCAAACCTACATGTATGCCACCACTGATTTTTTTGTGCAGTACGATACGGCCCACACTGTTACGGAATCTTTTAGCAAGTTATATCAATACCCTGAAAACTATGAGCAAATAAGTGTTTTCATGCCAATTAAACACCCGAAACCCTGTATTCATTAAATTCTTTTCACATTTTAGTTTACGTAGCAGTATTCTCCTCTTATCAATGCAGAAAATGGTTTTTATCTGAAAGCGATATCTCAAAGGATGACAGAGCTACACGGAATTTAGTTTAACATGTAAAACCCTATCCTTGCTCCCGCCGCGCTCCGAGGTAGGCAGAAGCCTTAACGTCTTTACTGTGGGCCATTTAAGTGGTGACTATAATTTTACTGAACTAATCAAGTCCAATGTAATTGTTGACCTCAATTTCGAACTAATCCGGTGCATACATACCTTGAGAATAAATTGTCTGTAAAAGCCGATTTTAGCTAAGGTAGAGGGATTTTAGCTAAGGCTTCCAATGTGCCTGGTGTCTTATTCGCAAGTTGTTTGAAGTGTTTTCTTTTCTTACTTAAGAGTTGGGAACGCACGTTTACTGACTGGTCTCTTACGATAAACGTAACTCCGAGCACACTACGCTCAGCTCGAGCGCCAGTCTATACCTTCCTTGTAAACAGAGCTGCAGCGTGCTAGCAGAATACTTTTATCTGAGAAACTTCTAAAAGTGCTTCTTCGAACGATGTTTGGAATAGTGGTTTCTAAACATCTGATTTATTAGAATTATCATTTCGGAGCTTCTCAAAATGACTATAAACCCATTTTTCAATCTATTATTAGAGGCAAGAGTATTTCGTGTATTCATCTGGTAGCAGCTTAGACTTCTCAGTCCTATACACACACTGGCCACAGCCGAATATTAACTGGCTTCTATCTGTACACGTAGGTATCACGTGAATTCGCAACGAGTTATTTCTTTACTTATTACTGGTTTGCAGTTGTCAAATGTGTATCAAAACTACTGTCGTCCGATCACAGTAATGACAGTGAAGTATACATCATTGACGTTCCACCTGACCTAGAATCGATACACGTAATACTCGTGCCTCTATCTATTATACCTAGAGACATGAAAAATTCGCGGTTTCAATGACCTGTAAGCTAGACTCCAAGAATATATGTGAAATCGTGTAGACAGCGGTTGTTTATTAGCTGCTCGCTGACAGTGAGATGGGCATGCATTCAGCTACAGTTTTATTATTGGCTCAGCTACTTACAGGAAGTGTCGAGTAAGTCAACGGTCAATTGTGAAAGTGATACAGACCTATAGTTGCTGGAATTCTAGCTTGCGCATAAAAGAAAACGCGAATTTTTCAGGTCTCTAATTATACCTAAACAACAACTTAACGGAAGTTGTGTGAAACTACGATATAAAGGAGTATTGCTATAGGGACTGCTAATTTTCGCGAAAAGAGTTTTGCCCCACTTTGTTTCAGTGCCTTACGTGCACACCTGCAGTTTTGCTTCGTGGTTACTGAACAGCGTGCCTTTATGAAGATACTACTCTCATTTCACTGAGCCAATCACAGTAGTGTTACTGTAACACTACACGTCTATGATTTGTCGGTAGAACCACACAACTCGTGAGAATTAAAACGTCCAATCATTGACCGTGACGCAGAGTTGCAGACGAGTACGTAAGGAACTGATGCAAACTGGGGCAAAACTCTTTTCGCGAAAAACAGCAGTCCCTAAGTATTAGACTTAGCTTAAAACTTTCGACCAATAAATATATGGGGTCTTCAGTGAAAGTGTCAGGCAGGCGAGTGATCTACGATACCACTGCACGCCGTTTCATTGGCTTGGGGTAGAGGCGATACCTAAGGCCCGGTAATTTTCGCGAAAAGATTTTTGCCCCACTTTGTTTCAGTGTCTTACGTGCACACCTACAGCTCAACTTCACGGCTATTGACAAGAGTCTTATGTGCAGAGTCGTTATACATTAGACTGTGCTAGTCAGTACACGGATAACTGCCACACAACACGTCTGTGATTTGCGGGTTTAACCTCCACACGCTGGGTGTTACGGCATCCAATGACGGACCACAAAGCAGAGATGCAGGTGCGCACGTAAGGCACTGAAACAAAGTGCTCAAAAATATTTTCGCGAAAACTACAGGGCCCTAGCGATACCGCACCAGACGAGCCGAACAGCATTGCCCTTGTACTCACTCACAGAAACACACGGCCACAAGGCAGCATATTGTTACAAGTTTGAGACATAAACTTTATATGTGGGCAATTCCCATGAGTTCTTTGGGATAGAGGTCTTATAATTACAAATAAAAGAGTTAAATTAAGTACTGGATTTAATAGCTCACAAAGCTACGAAATACACAAAACAGTAATCAACTAGAACTCTCACAACACAATTAGTTATGCACACAATTACTCCTGT
>PNEQ01077747.1:0-12079 GCA_003012365.1 Medauroidea extradentata
TTGTCTGTGATGTGTTGTGTAGGTATTTGTTTCTTACATTGCTTGTTCTTCGTGTCTGAAAATGCTCGTGCTGAGAGTCAGTGTCTGTTGTGTGTTACTACAAGGAATGTTGTGTGTCATGTACAACTCCAAGGATGCGAATACATATCTGTCAAAGTATACTTTACTTCTTATTTGCTATACCTGCATTGTTAATATTTACTTGGAGATATAAAATTAATGGAAGGTTACAGAAAATAAGACTTCAGGTTTGATGAATTATAATTTGTCTTTGTAAAATCGTTCACTAAAAACAAACTTTCTCTGAAAAAAATATAAAATTTTTGCTAGCGAAAAATGGTACATTTACGTACCAAAACACGTTAATAGTACCATTTTGCATCTTCAAAACCAAATTTTTCCAGGGGAGAGCCCCCAGACACCACACTTTAATCGAGGGGGCGGGTGACTACTTTGGCCGCACTCTCTAGTCGTATCAGTGACGAGCCGCCACTGAAGGCTAGGTTACAACACAACATATCATAACATCATTAATACCATAACAATATGCATAAACTACATACAGGGAAGTAACAAGATATTGCGGACATCCTGTACAATCTGGTGTACACCATTAAAATTTTGAATACAGATTTTAAGGCTGTATTTAGAGTATTGGAGGTAATATGTGCAATACTTATTGTGTGTTCACCAAAAATAAGCTTTAAAATGTAAAAATGGAATTATTGTCTCTAGTTAATTATATCCAGATGTAAAGTGACATGGCGCACGATCAGCAAATATTCCCTTAATAGCATCTTTTGTTCAGCTAAGATACTGTTTATTTCAAAATGCTTTGTATTTGTAAGCTATTTCGCTCAGACACATTCGCACGTCCAAAAAAATTGTTTGTTCACATTGTACTAGTACAAGAAAGATAATGAAAAATAGTACCGTCCCTATCCAGCACTAGCTAGTACACAAGTCCTTGTATGCTCGGTGGCCATTCACACGATACAAGTTCGCTACAAGTCAGACAGAAAATCAAGTTTTGAAAATTTCCTCTATGAGTTTAATATTTTACTTCTCTGCCATATGGTTCGGTAAAGGGCTCGGCTATAAAAGTACTGTTCCATGCTGTAATTCTGAGGGCGGGCTGGCAGGAAGCTGTGTCGAAACACCTTATGGACTAGCCGATGACTCACGACCCAGGCTGTCCCATGATGTAAACCCCGACGATATACGTCATAGAGACCTGTTTGAACTGCGCCTTGGCTCTACATGGCCGGTCTATGAGGCTCAAGTCACGTCCGAAGCATGATGTAATGTCTATTTTTAGACCACTGTAATGCTGTTAATCCCCGACTTTTTCGCAGAGTGTAAAAGCACCGAATCGACACATTTGGAGAGATTTCGCTATTGGTTGTGCTCACGGTCTAAGAGGAGGAGGTCTTGACACTGCATATGCTCTCCAGCAAGAGAAAGTGACCCCTTCATGTCGCCGAGCGCTAGTAGTAATTTGGTGGAAGATTTGTCTTGTTTACATCACACGTTTTACCATTTTGTGCAATTATTTATATAAAATAATGTTAATAAGGTAAGCTGATATAGTACATCCATGTTCCGTGTCCATAAATGCATTGGCATGTGTGGAACTGTTTATAAAAGTAGTCTGAAAAAATATATTATGTATTTTTGTTTTAGTTAAACCATTCAAACAAAAACTATAATTTTGTGCCCAACAAAATTTTAGAATCGTTGATATGTGCATCTACATGTGAAAGATTGAAAAACTGAATTTTATGGTTGAAAAAAAATGTGTTCCAATACAAAATTGTTTCCTTTTTTTTTTTTTTTTTTTTTTTTTTTTTTTTTTTTTTTTTTTTTTTTTTTTTTTTTTTTTTTTTTTTTTTTTTTTTTTTCTCGATATAAACATCGCGATTCTGGTAACAACTTCACATTTTATGCTAAGCCAAATACAAAAACAAGACAAATCTTCCACCAAATTACTACTAGCGCTCGGCGACAAGAAGGAGTCACATTTTATTCCTCAGTGTCAAGACCTCTAGTTGTGCAAGAGAAAGGTGCTATGCCTGTGGAGAGAGACTGGTGAAAACATCTTGGTGATGTCAGAGTCTACTGTGAGGCGGCAGGCGGCTACCTCAGAGCAGTGTTGGGCGATACAAGAGGACTGCTGCGGTGGGCTGACAGGCGAAGAGGAGGTGCGCGACGGGAGTCAAACCGATGACCTCAAGAGTGAAGACAGCAGTGCACTCGGGACTCGGGGTGTTGCGCAGCACACGGCGATTCATCACCACTGCAGACTATTAAGGTTGTACACTGTCACTATTTGAGAAACTGTTGATTGGATATATGACTGAATGCTTATTGTGATTTGTAGTGTTTAATACATTGATGGTAAATATTCTTGTGCTTTAATTGTCAAAGTTAATTAACGTTCTGAGGCACAGTGTAATCGTGTGCATAATTAAGGGTATTGGGAAAGTTATAGTTGATTGCTGTTTTGTGTGTTTTATAAGCTTTGTGAGCTAGTAAATCAGTAATTTAATTCAACTCTTTTATTTCTAATTATTAGACCTCTATCCCAAAGAGCTCAGGGAATTACCCACATATAAAGTTTTTGCTAAACTTGTAGCACTGGTGTCAGAAGTGGGATAGAGGCATACATTAATTTCATAATTAATTATGTGATTTAAATCATTGCACACAATTTCTATTTTTAAATTGAGACACTAAAAAAATATGTTTAAATTTCAATTGTAAAGATGCCTGATTGCAAGAAGCATGTCAGCATAAAAAGAAGCTGTAAAGACCCTCATTGAGTGAATGAGTGGCCAATTAATTGGCCAAATTAATCAGCGAATTCAAATGTAGGCAATTTAAATTAAAATGTAGATAAGAAAATTGTAGTGTAAATGAAAATGTTGATAAGAAAATTGAAAATGTTAGTAATCTTGTAGATAGTGTAAATAAAAATGTACATAAGAAAACAGATAGTGTAAAGTATAGTGTAAATGAAAACATAAATAGGCAAGTAGATTGTGTAAAAGAAATGGTGAACCAGGAAAAAGGTGCTATAAACGAGAAGGTAGGCAGCATAAAGGAAGAAATAGGCATTGTAAAGACAGAGATAGAGTATGTGAAAATGGCATGCAGCAACAAATGGATGAGCAGAGGAAGGAGTGTCAAGAACTTCTCCAAGGTAAAGAACGTGGCCATATTGTTATTGGAGAAGACAAGGTCATTGCTGAATCAATACCTGAAGGCGGCGAAGATCCCAAATAACACAGCAACGTTGTGGCAACGTTGTCACAACATTACCATTAAAAATTTCAATGTTGCCACAACATTGAAGTTACGTTGATACAACATTGCTGCAACGTTGCTGCAATGTCCAAATGTCCTCTTTGTGAAACGTTGATTATGAAATGTTGCTGCAACGTTATATTTTAATACTTTGAGCAACTTCAATATTGCAATGTATCTTGAAATAAACATTCTGGTATTACTTCCAAACAAGTGTTTCAAAGAAAACACAATACACACACTCGCATGGTAGTTGAGTGTCCAACTTATATTATACATTACATTTCAGGGCTGATATATCCACTAAATACGAAGAACACAAAGTTTTAAGTAATAACCAATAAATATTAATAATAAAAACAAATATGTGTTTTAAAACAGTACATTACCATAGATGAATACTATCAACATTGTAGCAAAATGAAGACTGTGATTATGGTTACTATGGAAACGTTACGACAACGTTGTTGATAGTTACGTTGCCAACTTCAACAATGCAACGTTGTGTCAACGTTTCTGCAACCAGATGTGTTATGTATGGAGAAGACCACGTAGTTTGAACCAGGCTGTAGTGTGATTCACAACCAGGCAGAAAATGGGCTGAAACATGTTTGTGTAGCTAGCTAGTGTGCCTGCATCGAACATTGGAAACGGGATTTCTGTCAAGCCTGCTCCTTACGATGACCAGACTCCGTGGCGAAAGTATCAAAACCAGTTCAAGATTGTGGCAACCATAAATGGTTGGTCTGACGAGCAACGCGCCTACTATCTTGCAGCCGTGCTGAGGGGACCTGCTCTCAGTATAAGCCAGTCGCTTCCAGAACAACGTCTGGCATACTCGTCATTAGTTGCTGCCCTGGAGCTGCGCTTTGAGACAAGTACTTACGACATGCCCCCAATGCCCAACTGAGAAGCCGCACCCAGAGATCAAGGAAGCCACTGAAAGAATTGTGGCAGGACATTGTGCGACTCGCCCATTTGTCACTCGAGGGATGTCCAGAATAGGCACGAGATATCATAGCAGTCGGCTTCTTCATCGATGCCATCGCCGATGTAGAGGTGCGCCAAGGAGTGCGCCTGGCTGCCCCAAGGACTTTGCAGGATGCCCTGGCCGGAGCACTGGAGGTAGAATCGGCAAGAGTGCCATCAACTCGGCGTGCTGTGCGGGAAGTCGCATTGTCGGGCGACGAAAGAGACAACAGCCTAGAGAACATCCCGAAGTGAGTGGACACCACAATGAATGAAATTAAGAACAAATTCACTCCGATTACACCCCACCCTCGACAAAAGGGGTGAACAAGCTGTTGGGAATTTGGAGAACCTGGACACCTCAGAGCCCAGTGTCCACAATGGTTACAGAAAAACAGAAACCAAGAGCAGGATGAGGCAGCCCGATACGTCCAGCCCTCGGGAAACATGTAAGCGCCGGTCTTAAGGGGCGAAGGTCGGTGGCTGCACGAGGTAAGGCCCCAGTATTTCTTCAGGTACGTTCAGTAAAACAAGAGTTTGATGCAATCCTAGTGGAGGGCTGTCTGGATGTTTATTGCAACATGGTTGTGAACACCAGAGCATCCATTACTGTTGCCCGAACGGACATCTTGGGGACTTCTCCCCAGCAGTAAAAGGGCCATAATCACAGACAAAGCGTTCTGACGAGAGTGACAGCAAGATCACACCAGTGAAGGGGAAGAAAAAGGTACAGTTGAAGTTGGGTGACCTCTGCATTGAGCACAAAGTTTACATAGTCGACATCGAAGATGAATGTTTATTGGGCCCGGCCTGGATGTGTTGTGCAAGTACTAAGGACTGGTAACAGAAAACTGGTAATGATGCCACGAAGCGAACTATCCTCGCCAACCAGCTGTCAAGTGGTCTGTTATAAGACAACTGTTTTGGCAGCATCCAATGAGATTGGCATCCCCGCACGGTGATGAGGCAATTTTGTGCAGCATGTAGCTCTGGTTGAACATATGGGAAGGGGAAGCAGCTTATCTGATGAGGGGGTGGTAGCAAGAATATTGGTTTCGCCGAATCCTGGAAATGTACCTGTTCGAATGGCCAACTTGTCGAACAGGGCCATCTAGCTCGAGGAGGGGGCGATATTAGGTGTGTGCAAACAAGTCGCCCAAATAACTACGACCGAAAAAGAAGCCATCAAGTCAGGCGACTATAAGGGGACTATGCCATAACCACTCAAGGAACTCCTGACTAGAACCAGAGAAAACTCAAACTGGAGACAAGAAAACGCTGTGGCAGAACTTCCGCTGCACATCATCACATTGATACAGGAGAAGCTAGGCCAACCAAGCAACCCCCAATATGACTGCCTATGGCTACACAAGAGACTATGGCTGGTGTCTTGAAAGAAATGAAGGACTTGGATGTGACCGAGCCATATGTCAGCCCTTGGTGATCACCTGTTGTGCTAGTTAAGAAGAAAGATGGGTCTACAAGATTTTGCGTGGATTACCACCGGTTGAATGATGTGACCAAAAAGGACTGCTACCCCCCCCCCCCCCGGATTGATGAGTACCCACAGCTTGACAGGGTCACAATGGTTCTCTACACTTGACATGAAGAGTGGCTACTGGCAATGTGAAGTGCCACAAGAGGACAGGGAGAAGACAGCCTTCTCTGTGCAAGGAAAAGGAACTTGGCAGTTCAAAGTCATGCTGTTTGGGCTATGCAATGCCCCTGCTACAATCGAACGACTAATGGAAAAGATCCTACCTACAGATATTTGCCAAGTTTAACTAGATGATATTGTGGTCATTGGTAAAACATTTGAAGAACACCTTACCAGATTAGATTCAGTGTTCCAGAAAGTGGCTGTTGCAAATCTGAAGCTGGTTCCCAAGAAGTACCACCTGTTCCAAAAGAAAGTTAGTTTCCTAGGGCATGTGGTATCAGCTGATGGAATCCAGACTGACCCAGAAAAAAAACCAGGGCAATTAAAGACTGGCCACAACCAACAGACAGGACACAGGTGAGAAGCTTTCTTGTACTCTGTGCTTATTATCGGTGGTTTGTACAAGACTTTGCTACGATTGCCAAGACACTAAATGAGTTTACTGAAGCCAAAAGAAAATTTCTGTGGACCCCTGAATATGAAGCCTCTTTCAATAAATTAAAAGAAGTGTTAATGTCCCTCCAGTTTTGGGCTTCCCCGATAGTAAAGGCGAGTTTGTGTTGGACACAGATGCGAGTGATGTAGACATCGGTACTGTGCTATCACAGGTTCAAGATGGAGTAGAGAATCCTCTAAAATATTTCAGCAAAGTGCTGCAGAAACCAGAGAGAAACTATTGTGTCACTTGCAGGGAGCTATTGGCAATGGTGAAGTCCATATCACATTTCCACCATTAGTTGTATGGCAGACACTTTACTTTGCGAACAGATCATGCTGCTCTATGCTGGCTACTGAACTTTAAGAATCCCGAAGGACAAATAGCTCGATGGATACATCATCTTCAAGAATACAACTTTGATATAAAACACTGCACTGGTCGTTCTCATAATAATGCAGATGCATTATTCCGCAGGCCTTGTGACCTCAATTGTCGCCTTTGTGAATGGCAAGAGGAGAAAAGCGGAGGAGTGCGGTATGTTATAACAACAAGGCTTCAGGCATCAACGGCCGATGGGAAGAACTCCTGGACTGACGACAAGATAAAAGAACAAAGAAATGACCCGGACTTTTGCTCAATACTGGATTGGAAAGTGCAGGACTACAGGCTAGAATGGCAGGAGCTATCTGAAAAGAGTGATACAACTAAGGCATATTGGGCACAGTGGAATCCACTTGTTCTGAAGAATGGTGTCCTCTACCGGTACTCGGAGAGTGCAGATGGCAGACATGAACACCTACAGTTGATCCTCCCAGAGAACAAGATCCCAGAGGTACTGAAAGAGCTCCATAATTCAGTGTCAGGCGGTCATTTCGGCATTAATAAGACTCTCAACAAGGTTTGAGAGAGGTTTTACTGGCTTCATTGCCATGATGATGTCGACAGATGGTGCCGAATGTGTGACGACTGTGCCGCAAAGAAAGGTCCGAGGGTCAGAGGCCGAGGTCGTCTCCAGATGTACAATGTTGGTGCCCCATTCGAGAGAATGGCGGTTGACATCTTGGGTCCCTTGCCGATAACCGAGAGAAACAATCGGTACTTATTGGTGGTGCAGGACTACTTCACCAAATGGCCAGAGGTTCTTCCCCATACCGAATCAAGAAGCAGGCAAGGTGGCTGATGCACTGGTCGAACATGTGTTCTCAAGGTTTTGGGTGCCATTGGAGTTTCACTCGGACCAAGGGCGGAATTTCGAAGCGGCCCTTTTCCAAGAATTGACGAAGATAATGGGTACAAAGAAGACGCGAACCATTCTGCTACATCCACAGTCTGACAAATGGTCGAACGCCTAAATCGCACCCTGGAGAAGTACCTATCCATCATTGTATCTGATAATCAAAAGGATTGGGACTCCAAGTACAACTTTCTCTGCTAGCATACTGATCTGCCATTCATAAAGCAACTAAGGTGACTTCATCAAGGATGCAGTTTGGAAGAGAGCTCCGTCTCCGAACGACCAGCGGAGGAAGACCAGATTGCATCCCCAGTGTATGCCAGCGAGTTACGTCGCAAGTTGGTTCACAGTTGCAGGGGCATCATTTCAAGTTTTTCTAGCGGCCGGGAGGGTTGGGGGGGGGGGCTTTTTTTTTTCCTGCGACAGTGACCTTATTTTCATCTTTTTTATTAATTAAGCTTGTATAAATCAGATACTTTAATAATAAAACTTAAGTTTTATGTGCTTAAGTTAGCATTATTTAAATTTAAAAATACAAAAAAAATATTTTTACACATAAAATTATAAATCCATGGGGGTGGGGGCATTTGCCTCCCTCCCCCCCTTGTGGCCCCAAATGACGCCCCTGCTTACAACTTTGCCCGGCGACACCTTAGGTTCAACACCGACAGGATGAAGACTCGCTACGATAGGAATGCACCAGATGAAACATTCCAAGGACAACTGATGTGGTTGTACAACCTTCAGAGAAAGAAGGGGTATTGTCCCAAGCCGCAGAATAATTGGGAAGGCCCTTACAAAATAGTAAAGCATATCAATGATGTGGTGTTTCGGATTGTTCGTCGAGGCTCTAAGGCGAGAGGACCAAAAGTTGTACACATTGACGGATTGGTCCTCACGATGGATCTAAGGCTGTTGTGTATGTTCGGGACGAACAGACTTAAGGAGGGGGTAGTGTTGCATGCAGTAATTCAGAGGGCGGGCTGGCAGTAAGCTGTGTCGAAACACTTTATGGACTTGCTCATGACTCACGACCCGGGCTGCCCCATGATGTAAACCCCGACGATATACGTCATAGAGACCTGTTTGAACTGCGCCTTGGCCCTACGAGGCTGGCGCATGAGGCTCAAGTCGCGTCCGAAGCATGATGTAATGTCCAGTTTTAGACCCCTGTAATGCTGTTAATCCCCGACTTTATCGCAGAGTATAAAAGCACCGAATCGACACATTTGGAGAGGTTTCGCTATTGGTCGTGCTAGAGGAAGGTGCTATGCCTGTGGAGAGAGACTGGTGAAGACGTCAGAGTCTACTGTGAGGCGGCAGGTGGCTACCTTCAGGGCGAAACAAGATGACTGCTGCGGTGGGCTGACGGGCGAAGAAGAAGTGCACGACGAGAGTCGAACCGAAGACCTCAAGTGTGAAGATAGCGGTGCACTCGGGGTGCTGTGCAGTATACAGCGATTCATCACCACTGCATGCCGATTATTAAGGTTGTACACTGTCACTATTTGAGAGACTGTTGATTGGATATATGACTGAACACTTATTGTGATTTGTAGTCTTTAATTGATTGATGGTAAATATTCTCATGCTTTAATTGTCAAAGTTAATTAACGTTCTGTGGCACAGTGTAATTGTGTGCATAATTAAGGGTGTTGTGGAAGTTAATAGTTGATTGCTGTTTTGTGTGTTTTTGTAAGTTTTGTGAGCTAGTAAATCAGTAACTTAATTCAACTCTAATATTTCTAATTATAAGAACTCTATCCCTAAGAGCTCAGGGAATTGCCCACATATAAAGATTTTGCTAAACTTATAACAATACACAGGGCCGCAACTGGAGACTGAGTCACCCGGGGCAGAAACAAATTCTGGCGCCCCCTCCCCTTTTAATTACGCATACCACCCAATAAAAGGGGGGTCCGGGGGTCCTCTCCCGGAAATTTTTGTATTTCAAAGTGCAAAATGGTGCTATTTAAGCATTATTCATACCTAAACAATAAATAAACCACTGATAAAACACAAGTACTTTTAAACATATTTGTTTCTATGAAGTATAGAAAGATACCTTAACCAAACTTAGAGTCTTGACTGCTCGAACTTTGTGTTATGTGAATTCCTGTGCAATAATTTACCAAATTATTTTCGACTAATATAAACTCAGAGGTAAAAATTAATACCTATGTAATGATATGTATCTCTGTAAATTGCTTTAGACAGTGAATATTTGTCAGGATTATGTAACATATGATAAGCACTTGCCAAATAATTTTAAAAATACTCAAGAAACCGTAAAAATAAATGATAAATCTCAGGGATGACACTTTCAGTGTCAAGTAGGCCAACATTATCAGTTTAAACAGATTTTTTTATTATTTTGGGCAGACGATGAAGGTGTGGATACGTTACACCTAACCAAAGCTGCACCGCGAGATAGATAAATATGAAGCGAGCTGTGACGTAACTCCGCTTGTCGCCTGCCCATGAAAAAGGCACGCTCAAATCTACTTTATCAGTCCGTAAAGCAAAACATA
This sequence comes from Medauroidea extradentata, assembly GCA_003012365.1. Classification (NCBI taxonomy): domain Eukaryota; kingdom Metazoa; phylum Arthropoda; class Insecta; order Phasmatodea; family Phasmatidae; genus Medauroidea; species Medauroidea extradentata. Next base: position 10,140 of record PNEQ01077747.1, read on the forward strand.
AAACGTGTTACACTCAGAACTCGGGCATTTTGCATTGCATGTAGTTAACATGGGATTCTTTCCATAATTTTTTAGATTTAACAGGAGAGAAAAGTTTGGTCTGCCATACAGTATGAAAATAATGAGTACAATGAAGTGTTTATAACTGTTATAGAACGAGATACTTTTTGGATAGTAAAAATTAAGATAAAGATGAAAAATATATATATTTCAAAAAACCAATTTTGTGCAGTATATGGCCACATAATCAGCGTTTTGTTATAAATAGGTATCACAATAATCTCACGTGCCCAGTAAACAAAAGGAACACACTGAAAATTAAAGTGTATTGTTTACTACAAAATATTTTGTCATTATGAATCCTACCAAATTTTTTGTGGTGACCACAATTTTTTTTTGCTGCAACCAATGAAGTTTTGCAGCGACTACAAAAAATTTTGTAACCACTACAAAAATTTGGTGAGGTACATATTGACAAAATATTTTTTTCTGTGCAGTATTATGTTATTAATAGTTAATTGTGTTTCACCCTCGTCAGCTAAGACCTCGCTATAATTGTAAAACTGCCGTTAACGCTCTTTGATTTGTCAGTAAAACTACACAATACTGGACAGTGTGCGGCAACAATGCTGCAGTTGGGAGGGAGGCAAGACATCGAGAAAACTGGATAATTCATCCTATCGTTACCAATAGTAACTGTAAGCGAGTCATTTGAAATTAGTTCGGAAGGGCTTTTTTTAAATGCTCTACGATAGAAAAGTTGCCTTGTGCAAACAAGCAAACAACAAAACAAATTACTGACAACCAAAATCGTAATTTAGCAAGTTTATTCCACAATTATCATCAAACTAGATATTGAACTATTAAACTGTTACAGGAAATAGTGTAAATTTATTTAACATAACTTTGCTGCAATCAGTCTCGGTCAACCATGACAACATGACAGATGTCAGATGTGCCACTTTGTCTCATTCCTTGGCTTTCTTTCTGTATTCTGCTCCTGAAGGTTTCTTTGACATTTTAAGGGGGAGTGTTAGACAATTTTATTGTATTTTCTACTTTTAGCCATAACATTTATTTTAATTGTATTATCATAATTTTCTCTTCGACAAAGCATAGAACATAATCGTGGTAAACTGCTTGACATAAATAATAATGGAATCTTCCATTAATTTGTCATGCAGAATCATTGTAAGAGAATTGTAGGCTAACTTTCAAGAATTCTCTTGCAAAGATTCTACATAATAAATTAATGAAAGATTCCATGATTATTTATGTCGAGTAGTTTACCACGATTATGTTCTATGCTTTGTCAAAGAGAAAATTTTGATAATACAATTTAAATAAATGTTATGGCTTAAAAACTGAAAATACAATAAAATTGTCTAACACTTGACTTCAATTTCACTAAGCTTATTTACTACGAAATTATTCGCCGCGCCCACAAACAACACAACCAACTGTAGCCATTGTCCTAAATATTTAAACTATAGGCACGACATGCCACTCCGAAAGTCAACGCTGGAACAGCTATGTTTTACTATGACTCGCACCGCCTAGGGGGTCTATTCACTAACTTTTAAGGTAACCGTACCTAACTTGAGAGTTACGGCCAGTCACCTTAACATTTGCCGTAAATTTTCCCGGAGGGATTCAGTAAGCATTTTGCTTACCTTAACTTGAAAGTGAGCGACCGTAAGTTAACAGATGGGGTCTAGCTTACTGGCTTGCCGTAACTTATTTAGGCCCGGTTTTACCACCTCCGGCTAAATCTTCCAGTCTGGTAGCTTCCAGTTAAGCAAACCTCCGGTCAAATCTTCAAAAGTGTTTTACCAACAATATTTAGCTGGCAGTTACGTAGCCGACAGCCTATCGGTAAGCCTAGTTCTATACTGTGTGTATTGGTAATGAAAGTAACCAGGATTTGGTAATATTAATTT
>PNEQ01077748.1:0-12082 GCA_003012365.1 Medauroidea extradentata
GAGGAATTAAATATGTGACTCAGTGGAATACAAATAATGTCTATGCAGTTTCTTAACAATACATTTGAGATTCCATCAAAACCTGTGGATAATTTGGCTGGAATAGCATGAACCATTTTACATATTTCATCAGCTGTAGTGATGCCAACACTAAAATTTTGATTAGGTCTGGGTATAGATAGAAGAGTTATGGGATCTTCGTTCGTAACTGTTTTGGCTTGAAGAGATTCAGCTACTGTCAGAAAATAGGAATTGAAATGATTTGCAACATCCACTGAATCATAAATTATGTTGTTATTTGATTTCAGTGTAATAGGAGAAGGATTAAAGGAGTTGGAATATGATGATTTCCCCGATTAACTGAATTTAAATGAATTTAACGCCAGAATTCCTACTCATTCAAGTTCCATAGTAAGAATGATCAACACATACCTTTAGATGATTCTTGGGCTAACCTTACGTTGAAAAGATTAACACTGCAATTCTACAGGAGGTACTCGCACACTCCTCATCGGTAACAAACTTAAGTAATTTGTATCGCCCGTGAATTTAACACGTCCTAATATTGGGCCACTTCGTCGAAGCGGCGCCCAGAAGCAGCAGTCAGGTCTTCATCGTTGCAGTGGCCCAAAAGGACGTAAACCACAAGAGGTTTGAGAATGAATGAGTGATTGAGAGCGACAAAATGGCGTCTAGCCCATTTATAGTTTCCGCCCCTCCGGGGTCTCGGGCCCGCATGTCATCGTTAATTAGCCGCGCACTAGAATGACTCCTGCTTATTGTATATATTTATTTATTTAGCGTCCTATATTCATCCAATGAAAACTGGATTTGGACTTCTGCAATTTATTACTATTATTTTGATGCTGTCTCCCATGATTCCCCCTCCCCACCCTTACCTTTCCACTGTGTCTCTGAAATCCTATCCTTTATTACAGACTCCCTAATCTTATCTTCTCCTGACCCCCGAGGTTCTCCTCCTCCCTCTCTGGTTGCTATTCCCTGCTCCTTAACTTCATTCTACTACGTTCTAGGCAGCCAGCAGTTTCCCTACTCATCATTTCTAACGTATTCCCGGTAGACACAATGTAAATGGGTCAAATATAATGCACTGTTCATGAAGAAAATGATGCATATTCTTCGAATGTATTATTCTATACAGCTATTGGTAACTTTGCCACCTCGGGTTTTTCGGACCTATTTGACCAGTTTATGGCTGCATGGTAATTCAAGGCCAACAAAATGGTGCTTTACACCAACTTATTTATTTGTTTACTTTGTTTGCAAAATTAATAAAACGGAAAATATTTGTTGATGTTTATCTATTGCTGACTTTGGTCATTTCATTCAGCTACTGTTCATACACTGCAATATTCGAATTTGAAAAAAAATTATTTTTGCATTAACCGCGGGCAACCTAAATGTAATTTTCTGATTGGTTCTTGTGAAGCGCCAAGTTCTTTGCCGCCATATTGCAAAGTGTGTTTTGCTGCGAAATGTCTTCTGATAAGGGTAGCGTTAAAGACGAAGATGTCAAGGTACTTGGACACAGTGTATTTATTGTTTAAATTATTTTAATTATTTTAGGTAGATGTTGTTGGGAAATCGTGTTTTAGCGTGTTCTTGAATTTGGAATTGTTGTAATGTTGATGGTTCGGTCTCCGTGTTTACCAAGATGGCGTAGGCGGGTGTCGGTAAACCGTTAGAGGAAAACGCGGGAGCGTCTAGTTGTGTATTGCGCGTTTTTTGGGGCCCTGTTGAAGTAGAGGATTAAAATGAAGGTGGTATGTTTTGTTTGATTCCGAAACAATATATGTGTTGAACAGAAGTAGCTGTAGAGGTTATGTTTATTGAAACTTTTTATGTTAGCTTGTTCTAACAATTGATATTTTCTAATGGAATGGTTTTGGATAAAAAGTCTTGCACTTCATTGCTTTATTAATGGGTACTTAGATTTTCGTGTTAGAGGAATGTTGGTCGAATGTTTTAGTGCATGATATTTGTATTTAATTTGTCTGTAGAGTAGGCCTTACTGGTTAAGTTTTAAGTAAATGTAGTTCCTGTAACATATCATTTGAATATTTTTGAAGATATTCTATCTCTCAAAATCTTGCACATTATTTGCCTAGGTATTTGTTGGAATTATGTATAGTAATTTTGTTTTAAAGTGTAGCAAGGAATGTTTTCTGTGTATAATGTTTTTTTTTTTTATTCCACTGAAAGCAAAGCAGGATTCACAGAACAAAAATTACATAATTGCAAAATCTGGCATGTCAAGTGTAACATTGGACTACGCTACTATTGGCCATTCAGAATAAAGTGAGCTCAAAAAATGTAATCTTGGAAATATATTACTAGCCATTACTGGATATAATTCTACGTTAACTCTAGTTGCCTTACTGCTTGTATGGTTGGCAGCGAAATTACACAATATATTTCCTTAGTTTCTTATTAAAATACATCGATGTATAAACAAAATCGACTGAAATTGACATGATGGTTCTTTATATAATTAATAAATTGTTGTTATTTAACTGTATCAATTTGTTCTGACTGCACAATTTATTTTTCTTGCGCAAACATTAAGTGGCGTGTCCAGAGAGACTAGTCATGTCCCATCGTTAGCCGTTACGTGCTGAAAAATATAAACTGGTTGAAAGTATAACTTTAGCAGGGTTTTTTTCATTGTTCACTTTATCCTGAGCCACTTAGAGACAAATTTTGTTTGAAGCAAAAGTGGACTTAACGACTTGTAGACAGTAAGGTCATTGAGGATGGTGACATGTAACTTGTTACAATGACGGAAGCTGGTAGAAGGTTCTGCTGTAGCATTTGGTAAGGAATTGTACCAGAATTCGCGTGAAGCGATTTTGGGGAACCTTGGAAAACGGAAATCAGCATGGCTATAGTGGGGGATTGAACCTGCATCCTCTAGGCTGCAAGTACCTTTGCGCCACGTTGCATGTTTGTGCGATGCAAGTAACTTTAGTCTAGGGCCTATATCACAATTTTTCTCTGTTTTAAGCAGCTTTTCTACAACATGAATTTTATTCAAAAGACATGCCAGTTTTCTGATGTTAGGGATGTCCTAACTTATTTGTTGGCGTGGTATCTTGGGATTTGTGTGGAAGTATTGATATGGTCACACTGCACTGGTGACACGACTAACTGTATGCTGTACCAGTTATATAAATGTAAGGAAATAAGAACTTGATATTTACCATACAATAAAAAAAAAGCTTTCTGCTTTTTTTGTTGTATGAATGTTAAAAATTTTTTATTACAGGCGTACGACATGCTTAAATCTTCACGTTTTGATAAAACTTTTCATTTAGGCCCATTTATGAGGTTAAACTTATTGTTATTCCTTCTCTATAACTGGTGTACAGTTGGTCTCATAGTGCAGAATGGGAAAAATATTTAAATATGGAGTTTAGGTACTCGCATAAAAATATCTTAAAATATTGCAGAAATGCAATATTTGACTCTTAATTAAGTAAAGTGTAAGAGTAAGAGATTGAGAGTAGTTAAAAAATATAAAAAAACCCTATGGATAGCTGATATTCAATAAACTAGATTTTGATAACAGTCATTAAGACCTGGAAATTTTGGGGTAAAAGATGTGAAAATAGTAAAATACAAGAAAATCAAACATTATTACATATTGTATATAAAAGAATAGAGAAACAATTGGAAACTGTAGCTACTAAGTCAACTTGGTGGAGGATATGTATCCTTTTCGACAAGCAGGAAATAATGTCATTTCTGTTTTGTCATGGTACTGGTGCTGAAACACAAATTGGACGTAGTTATACAAAAAATGAACCAACCCCACTTTACTGGAACTGAGATATTCAAGGTCAAAGTCAACTGTTTGTATTCAAACCTTGTATTGATAGCTTTTCATGGCTCTTTTTATAATTTAAATATAACTTAATGCTTGTTCATAATTCTAGGAGATACTTTGGACCATCTCCTACTTGGTTTGAGTATTTGAAAATAAATTACTATGTGGGTTGATTGCTTTTGCATAGCTCTGTCTAATTAGGGAAGATAATCGACAAAATGTGCGTGCGATGACTGTACCCCAGAACATTGTGCCTTGCATCTTCACACATGTTCTGTGTGTTTGGTAAGGTATGTGGGCTTTACTTCTTGTTAACAGCGGGGTCGTTGGTGATAGTGACACAACTTGGTACAATGACAGGAGCCACAAGAGGAGTCGGCCATGGCTTTTATTAAGGAACCATCCCAGTATTCACGTGGAGCAGTTTTGGGAAACCATGGAAAACTGAAATCAGGATGACGGGAGCCAGGGGCCGAGCTATGGTACTCCCAAATGCGAATCCAACTTGTTACAGTGGCACCACCTAAGTTTTATCAGAACTTGGCCTTGTCTATGTCAGCAGTTAATACCCTCCCCACCCATTTTAACCCCAAATCTCTTTCATTAGAGGAACCTGCTACATAGCTGCCTTCCCTCACCTTTCCTCTCAAGCACTCATACTTGAACTTTCGATTTATAGTCGCTTTAAACACGCTGTAATATTCTGCCTCAATACACAGGAACAAACACACCTGTTGGTGCGAATAGTTTCAATGCATAACACAAGCAGCGCTAATAGCACATAAATCCAACTTGGCAACAATGATGCAGTTAGAGTTAAATCTAACTGACATTCAACTCTTTCGTTGCAGGATAAAAAAATTTTAACTAGGCCCTATGCCAAGCAAGGATAAAAAATAAAAATAAAAATATTTTTTTGTAAATAGTTTATTTTCGGTTAATTTTTTATCGAGAAAGCCACGTACTTATTGTTTACAGAGTCATTTAATTTGATGTTCGGCTAAAGTCGAATGTCGCAGTTAAGCGTAATTTTGTATATTCAACTACGGTCAAATGTTGCAGTTAAGGAGTTAAAGCAGTATTTTATTTAGTGAAAGAACAAACTCCTCTGATAATTACTTGGTGTTTTCGTATTTTTTTTCTCTGCTTCGTAAATAGGAAGTTTGTACATGTATCATTTTCAAATAGGTCTGTATTGCATTGAAAAATATCGCTGGAAGAAAAGCTGGAGATGAATATTTCTTGCAGTGTACGTGGGTATTTTTCACAAAATTGGCCAAAGCTTGTCTGTAGCACTTTATTCACACACAATGGGAAATATTTGCAAGTTGCTCTATAAATTGTTCTACTCGTCAACTCTTTTTAAAATATTTAACTACTGCCAGGGTTGATTGATTTAAATCAGTGTGATTTAAATCATGTGTTTAATTGAAAGATGAAAAAAATCATAACTTATATTTTTTTATACTGATGTAGTTATTTGACAGCACACTTCTCATTTGTAGTTATTGCATTTTATGTAGAACTTGTACTTCTCAGTGTTGCTTATTACAATGTAATAACTGTGCCTAACAAAAAATATTGTATTACAATTTCTGCATTTGTTCAGTGAAATTACGTCCTCCCTATCCCAAAGTCCCCCTTATTTTACTTTTACCTTTATATCTTACCAAATTTGAAATATTATTGCTGTTTATGCACATTTCACTTCACTAGAATGACAATGTTAAATGAAAATTTCTGAAAATTATTTTATCTGTGTACATTTACTTTTAATATTCAATATATAAACAGTTTGACTAGGAATTCAGTTTTTCAACAAAAATCTACACAGCTTAGAAAAATTTACTAGGTACGGCTTTGTGTTATACATTCGTGTTCTATTATTCAAGAATAAACTGTAAAAAAAATATTCACAACAAAATACTGTACATTAAAAAATTAACATACATAAGGAACTGCCTCTTAACTTCATAAGCTTCACCTAATTGTTAACTGGAATAACAGAAATTATAATTAATTGCAGATAAAATTTCAGAAATACATTTAGAACCAGCTAGAATTCAAATAGTCATCTTTTCAATTGGATCACAACTTGTTAGATATGCCCTCTATATAAACCTAACAAGAAAAGAAAGAATCAATTATATGCAATTTCTTGTAAGTTCAAAGAGGAACCTTTTGCATAACCCGCCAGTGCAATGGTAAATAAAAACGACATCATTGCACTCACGGTTGGGCACGTATTATACACAACGTAGAAAGCATGTACCATATTATAATACGTATGTATAATACTGACACGGTGGAAAACATGGGAAGGTGGGAATGATGTTTGGGCGCAGGCTAGGTCAGTGGCGTTGTTAGAAACGTAGTCAAAGGGAACAAATTGTATCTTACTTGGCATGAGATCTTATCTGTCTGGGGTCGTGTGGCCGATGGCCCATGCGACGGTGTGCTGGCGTAGCGCTGTTCTCTGGAGTGATGATCCGTGGTGGTGGTGATGATGATGCTGGAATCTTGATTAGATGATTGATGTAGTCCGGAGCTGGAACTGACTAGGTAACACACTCGCACCGAAATGATAACACTTGAGTTGAACTGAATCTAATACAGATTTATTTTGAGTATTAAAAGCGGATCGGGATGCTTACGAAAACAGTCGGCCTGGCCATTTTACTCCCCGGCCAGTGGGTGACGCGGCTAAATAAAAAAAACAGCTCGCCGGCCGTAACAATTATTAAGTAAAGCCCCTCAGGCGAAAAGTCGAGAGGGGTGGGGTAGACTCCGGGTCCAAAGCAATATAAACGTTCCGGTACTTAAATAACTATTGATATGCTAATGACTGGTGATAAAAAGTTGATGGGACCCGGAGTGTCGCGCCCGGACGTCCGTACCCCGTCGCGCCTCGGTGTCGACTGCCGACCTTCACTTCCGCTTACACTGGTATCCACACGGACTCCGTGCAACCGGAAGTGAATAACATGTATCCCCTTACTACTCAAAAAATCTAGAACAATTTCAAAGATAAATATACAATAGTTACAGTATGAAATACTGAATACCAGTCTTAGATCATGAATGAAGAGATGTGCGTCTCTGTTCATGTTGTGTGCACGCCTGATAGGTTGCAGCTTAGTGTGATGCATCAACAAATAAAGGAAAATACACAATGAAATAATCCTGTCCCAAAACAAAAATACAGGAACACAAAATAAAACAATACGACACTGCCACTCTCCCTTCAAGGTCATTACACATAAACAATTGGCGCACTGTTGGGTTGGCCGCTATCCCTTTGATGCATCGCTGGCGCATCGCTGTAGGGCAGTAGGGTGCATGGACACAGCAAACAGACGGGCTGCACGTGTGCGTGCTTGGCACGCGCCAATACATGGTAGAAAACCCCAGAGTATTTATTCTACATGATGTAGAAAACCTTAAAAATAATTATATGATATTTAATTGAATAAACTCTAAGACTATAATATATCAAACAAGCAAATTAATATTACTGTATAAAATGCTTAGAAATTTAATTTTTAATTCACATTTTTATTCATAAACAAAATTGAGTAAATAAGCTTTTAAACTGTTATTTGAAAATCTATAGCTTATAAAGCAAATTAAGGTCAGGTAAATATCAACAATACCTAAAATATACCAAGAAATACTATAGGAGTACATAAACTTAAATCATAAAAATTTCCGTGTAATATGCAATTAGAGTTTGTTGGCATGTTTACATACATAATAAAAATTAATAAATGTCAGTAACAATCACATTTAAGCAGCTTCAGTATCCCAAACATTCAGATCACTGAGAAAGTTCACTTTTCATCAAAATGTTGTAGGACACTAGAAATATACCAACTTTAGCTACACATACATTATAAAAAAACTCATTTTTCACCAAAACATTGTACAATCCTATAAATATATCAGCTGTAGTTACAAATAAATGTCTGATGTTGGAGAATTAGGGTTTGTTAATATGTTTGCACAAATATGTCAAAATAACAACATTGAATCAACTTCAGTATCTCGGTCACATTAACTTAAAAAGAAAAATAACCACTTCTCTAAAATTTTATGTCTTCTGTTTTGAATGTTGCGTACAGCTAAAATGTTTTTTCCTAATGTCTTACTATTAGCCTAAATGTAAAAAACATTAATATTCATTAAATTATGACACTTGAGGTTCTTTGATTTTCAAAGTGTGGTAAATGAACTGGAGCTTTTTAGATCTTTCAAAACTTATGCGGTTTCGTGCTGTGTTATGAACCAGTTTGAAAACACTCTACCTAGCTGTGTTGATGAGGTAGGTATGTTGATTAATTTCAGTGCTATGCTCAGCTCTTCATGTTTTCTCTTGGCCATGACCCAGAAAGATGTTATAGGTGATTGGGAATAAAGTGAGCACTAAAAAAAGCCCTGATTAATTTCTATTTTCTGCAAGTTTATATCTTTCCGCTACATGTAAACATCAACATTGCCACGTGCTTTTATTTACATAGTCTTGTACAATGTTTACATTTACGTTACAGTGCTCCGATAAATTTTAGCTACAATATGTACTCATTAAATGCACGGGGCTGAATACATGTTATACTCAGTAGTAATCTTAGTTATAAATACCTGCAAGTTAACGTCTTATAACATTGGTTTCTCTGCGTCTACTCTAACGGCGCTATTAAATACCGTTACGAATCTCGTAAATCCATGCACAGTATATTCGAACTTTTAAATTAAAACCGTCACTAAAAAAAAACCACGACACACGCAACTCAAGAATTAAAAATCCGTTCAACATTCTTCAATGAACGACGACGTTGAATGTATTTATCAGAAACCCATATTCATTACACAACGGACAAACTGAATGACGCAATGCGGCGAAAACCTAACTCTGATGCCATCTGTCGGTGAAATTTTAAACTATCTCTGCGGCGCGAAGCAATAGCGGCGTGTGCCAACGATAATCGACTCGGTTGAGTCGCTTTGTACTTCCGCTAATTAAATAAAATTATACAGTCAGTAGGTATGTCAGTAAGAACTTAAATAAATATTTTAAAGTATATTAAATACATAGAGGTCGTTTGCAATTGATGTTATTTCACTAATGCTGTATTCAAATAAGAAAATACACGGGACTAAATACAGTTATTCGCTACCAACCACACAAACAAAAATGTAACTGTTGTTAATGTTGGTTTATATGCAGTAACGGCTAGTGATATTTTTCAAAGGTTAAATCTTTAGTGCTCACTTTATTCCGAATGGCCTATACCAGGAGAATTACATGTTTCATTCGTGGTGCTGAGAAAACATCTTTATACTTTTGTACGCTGTTAAGTCCTTGTCCTGATAGTTCCTAAAAAAATCAACAATATTTAGTGTTCGGAAGCTAGAAGTCTGCCTCTGTATTTGGGGCTACGGAAGTTTGCTGTTAAATTAAATTTGTTTAGAGCATAGTTTCTTCTCTGTGTCAGATTATTTTCCGCTTCCTGAAGAAAACCCTCCAGATGATGTAGCTAAAGCCATTGTTCAACGCATCGGCACAACTCTCTTTACAACGTTGACACACATTTATGAGCTCGCATACTGGATTGAAAAGCTGAATTGAATCTTCGACACTTCGTATGGAATTCTGGTCATACATAAGTTTGGTTACATCTTCAGGAATCAGGCGTTCATCTTTGGCAACTACCATCTTTTTCATAGCAGGTAGATTGGACAAAAGATTTTTGAAATTATCTCTGTAGCTACACCGCCTCGTTCCGCAAGCAAGAGAAATTCTCTGACAAAGTTTAAATTCATGATCTGGTTTGTTGAATGCTTTTAATATTGTATTTACTCACAATGCCACTTTTTAAACTAAATCTCTTGCTAACAATTGCCCTGTTTGAGAATTATAAGTAAGGTGCCCCATTTTTTCATATTTGCTGCACTGTCTGAGACTACACAATATATGTTGGTATTGTATATAGTCTTTGCTAAGTCCTGACTCTGTAACAATGTCTGCCAATTTATCACCACTTTCCTTTCCACCTGAAAGATCCCAAGAAACTATGAAGGGAGGCATTCCCTCAGATGTGTGAAGCATTGCAGCTACATTTTTGTATTTTGTGCATTACTGCATTTTGTATTGATTACATGCGTAAATGAAAATTGCTCTATCTTGAGAGCTCCGATATGGGTGTACCACTGTACATTGTTTTATAACACCTTAAAATTCAGGTTGGGACACTAGCAAAACAATTTGTTATATAAATTTGTATTTGGTAAGTTGTTTTAAGATTTTGTCCTTCCGTATATTAGAAACTTCATTCATAGATAACCTTATATCAGTGAATATATTGTGAACTTATTCTTCCGAACTATATTCATAGCATGTGGCCAGTTAATTCCATGGTGACAAAACTATTAAACTAACATACTGTATAACAGAAAAAAATTAAATGATAGTTCTGAGTGGGGGATTGTATTTAAAAGTTCTTTTAAGTTCACAATCAAATTAATTTTTTAATCTGCAAATATGTGTCTTATTGTTAAATTAAATGAACATATATCTATATATTTACTAAAACATAAGGCAGGTGTTAATGCTAAGTGAGAACTTTTTGAAAGAACTACTTAAGCCTTTCTTTACTTAAAAATCTGCATTGTTCTGACATATCATACTATCTTGTGCTGAGTGTTCATGTTTAGCTCAAGTTTAGTTTGTTGTATTATGAGATAAATGTTATGATAACTTACCCTATTTGCTTCAATTATTGAACATTTATTACCCAAAAAATTTTGGACACCTAGTGGAGAACATGTGTATAAAATCTCTCTTCTCTTAAAAGACATTGAATCATTGTTTATTTACTTAACAAGTGTTTATTAAAATAAGTTGGTATCAAAATACCACAATTGGTTTTTTTTACAGTTTTCTATCTATTCTACAACTTTGTCTACTAATATTTTTTTGTAATTATTGTCCGACCAATAATGTGAATGCCTTGAGAACAAATTATTTTATTAATTTTTCAATTCACTCTGGAGATCTCTATTACATGTCTTATAGATAATTGAGGTATAGATCAGGTCAAATGTAAAGATACATACCTATAGCTAGAGCCACCTGTTTTTCGCGGCACGCGAAATCGCGAAATTTTCGCCGAAGTCCAGCACTTTCAGCGAAATTACACAAATTATGAAAAATCACGAAAAATGTCACGAAATTAGCATTTTATTCCTTGCCTGTTTACGTTTCTTTTGTTACAGTGATTTAATCGATTAGTGCCAACGACAAGTTGCGATTTATCAAAATATCGAACGTGTGTGTATCGATTAAATACGATAGAAAATTTTGGTTTGAGCTTTGTTTATGCGTATTTGTTGTTTTTTCGTGATCTTGAATAAGTAACAAATAAGAAAGTGGCAACGGTGTTTATAGCATACGTTTATTTGGGGGTGTTTATTACGTGAAGGCGATTTTTAACAGGAATGCAGTGATTTATTTAACGTGTTTAATATGGTGGTTACTGTTTATGACTGCAAGAGAGAATTCGCGCACGAAGGTTTTTATGTCTTCAATAAGATCAACAAAATATTGATGTGCAAATATTGTAACGTGCGCATCGAGTGGGCCAGAAAGGATATGTGTTTGAAACACATTACCGGCAGCGCTACGAAAAAAAAAAGGCATTTGCATAGGAAGCAAAACAGTCTCCAGCCGCCTCAACTTCAGGTGCTGTGAAACGTCAGGTTTCACTCACGGACATTATTTCCCGCACAAAAAAGGCAAAAGATGACAAGCAAGAATTTGTAACCTCAACAGTTCGTGCTTTTATGGAAGCCAACATTCCACTAGAAAAAAATTGATCAACCAAAATTAAGAGATTGAAGGAAGGCCTACTTTAAAAAAAGTTATTTTATTTGTAAATGTTGATTCCTAAGCAAATTTTCTAGGTAGGCCTACTTGATACTGCAGCAGTTAGGCGTAAATTGCTGCTCAGTATTGAATAAAATTGTAACATTTCAAATATTTTGCTAAATAAAATACTAAACTGTGTTAGGCCTAATCTATTAACACACCTTAATTAAAGCTTGGTGCTACCTAAAAATCTAACTTAAACCTAATTAAAACTAAACATGCTTTGAGTTCATGCATATCCCCAATTGCTTCCTACCTCTATTCTCAAAGTCTTTGAATTACAAACAAAGACTGATATCTCTCCCAATTCT
>PNEQ01077749.1:0-12083 GCA_003012365.1 Medauroidea extradentata
ACAAATTCAAAGTGCCAACTTGAGAATAAATACTGCTGTCTAGGATAAGTGGCCCTCAGCTAAGTGTCACCTAAAAAAACACACATTTTAATGGTGAAACGCCATTTTCGTAAGTATCAGAATTAAGGGACCCTTAAGCTTAAGTGTCCCTTAGCTGAGGGCTTGTTTAGGGGATGTTGGTGAAACCGGCCCTAAGTGTGGCAAAAGGGATTACAACATTTTTGGTTCCAATGTTTTCATATTGTCATATGTCAATCACAGCTTTAGTGTTGATTTTGTGTCACTGTAAAAATAAAATCATAAATAAGAAATTGTATAACAGATGCTAAGAAAGTGAATTAAATAATTTCAAGAGATGGAACATAACAAAAGTTACCTATCTTCAACAAAAATTTACAGGAGTAACAACAGTTCATAAACGAGGAAACAGGAGTTAAAACATACAATGTTTGTAAAGCCAGATTTACCACACTCAACGTGTGTACGCACACATAAATGTGAGGTTTTTTAAAATTGGATTCTTAACAATGTAGAATATCTAGAAGAACACATAAGTTGACTTTGTTAGAGTAAATTGTAGTTATGACACAGTAATAGGATTTGCAAAATATTTTTTTTTTGGTAAAAACGGCATGTATTTGATAAATATTATTATTAAATTTTAAATTTTTCTTATGTTTTTATGACTACTTAAAGCTGGATTCACAACTATCACCTAGCGTATGTGAGAAGTAGAAAGTTGACCAACTCAAGTCACGTCATGTGATGTGAATGCTTGTGCACCCCAGTGTTTTTACTTTAATGCTAAGTGCTCGTTGTACATCTAATTTCATTATGATTTTGTTTTAAAGCATCTCATTTACTTTGTTTTAAAAACAAAAAATACAAATTTGTGAACTGAAGTTATTACTTGCCACTATGAAAAAAAATACACCATTACCTTCAAAACCTGAACAATAAAGAACAAATAAAAATATTTTTTGTCTTCTAATGTTCTTATTGTAATGATACAGAAGAAATTGGACAGCATACCCCGAGAAAATGTAATAGCCAATCACATCCCTATACGCTGCACATTACATAACGCACACCCTGCTAGACCCCACAAGGTATCACCGTCGATGTAACGTGAGCAGTCTTCGGCTTCTACATAACAGTACCACCCCCATACCTCTAGATCTGACAATGAAGGGGGTTACTTGGCCAATCATTGAAAAAGCATGGTACAGGGCTTAAGTACGAGAAAAATTTCAACCAGTAACATTAAGGTTACTTACGGCTTTCCACTGTTACCTATATGTTTCTATATATGCCTCTTCCATGAAGAAGTCACCTTTGCTTTGAGCACAGTACAGCTATGTACTCTTTTAACCCCTTCCACTTCCCCTCACCCCTGTTGTGGTCCTGGTGTGGTGTCACAAGTTACAGCAGTTTCTAATTGGCCCCTGTATTCTGCTGCTGGATGACTAAAACAATCTATTCACACACCCATACTTTGGGTCATATACATAATATAAAGTAAAATTGACGTGTGCTTAACAGCCCACGCGTGCATCGCGACCGTTCGTCAACGCACACCAGCATCACGGGCAGTATTCACGACGACGACTCACGGTATTCGGAAGGCACCCTGCATGCGCCCGGTACTGACGGGACCAACTGAGCGCTCAAGTTAATATGGCAACGTGGTTAGCAAGCGAACACAAAAGAAAGTGCCAATATTTAAAGTAAAACAACCAAGTAACACCACCGCAACACACCCCAACGCCAGCAAAACAAGGGACATTGGTCATTACGACAAGCTTTACGCCGTCGCTGATCACGACATGCATAAATGCCGGAACGAATGTTGCCTGAAACAGACAGTGCGGGAGTTGCTAGGGCAAAGTAAATATGGAGAGGCAGTCTCCATATTTTTAGGAAATTATTGAGCTCACAACTAGGGCAAACGAATTTATTAAGTAAAGTGCTTCAAAAGTGTTCAACGATGCTGGATCGCTGAGAGCGGCCCAGACCGACAACCTAACAACTACAAAGACCGCGCAACGCGCCGGCAACTTTTTATTCTTAAAATAAGAATAGTGATTAATGTGTTATATCCAAGTGTTCTACGTGTCTTAGAATAATAAACAGTGCCAGCTCGGACTTAGAGAGACAGCTTAACAAGCCAACCGGAGCGGAGGGCACAAGTAAATTAATTTCCCTATGTAAGTTTATTTATGCAATTCCATCAAACCCAATTATGTTAACATCTACAAGGGCTCAATTGTGTCTCATGTAAATTTTAGTGTCTTTTTATGTATACAACTTCAACACAACATGCTTAAAGCGGCCACGCGAATAGTTTTGGCGGGCGCTCTCAGCTACTAGCAGGAGTGGGCACCATTGCTCGGTAGTCTTGTCTCGGGCGTGTAGGAGGTCGGCCACGTGTACACGGTTCCTGGACCAACACCTTATCTTGTCGTAACATGTAGCTGCAATAGTGATTTTTTTCTAGTATTTTCAGGACCTTATTAACATAACAGTAATTTAATTGTCCAGGAGTAGAGCCGCCTCCATCCCTGCAAGCTCCTGCGTCCAGGGGTTTATCTTTCCAACGTAATTACACCATCGCATAACTAGTGTCCACGTTTACCGTGTTAGCCACCCACCGGCTATAACGTGAGGACCGCTTAAGGCACATACGTGCGATATAGAGTGTGCCAATAATAATGCAATAAACCAGTGTTGAAACCTATTCATAAAGGTAAGTTGTTTGGCCATGGCCACTTCATGGTCCTTCGGGAGATAGTCCTACCAACCAGCCGCTTTCCAGCCCCACAACAGCATACATATCGACGTGGAGGATACAGAGGGGACTCGCCACACGGGCGGTAGACCCAAGGTAAATAAAGTATATTAGGTAGGCCACTCCGGCCCTCTGTTCTGTCATTGGCTGCCCACGTGTGACGTACCTAGGAGGAGACCGAGACTTCGCCGCAAGTAAAAAGCTCGCGCGCCGAAGTACTTTAATACTTAACACGTCAGAAATCGAAAACTATTCAATCTATTGACTTCAAAATTTTTACAGAACATCTATGAACTATCCTGCCAATGATGCCGTATGTTAAATTTAGATGTGTCCATTAGTTAATTTTTAAAAAAATTTTCACCAGTGCCCTGTTTGCTATCGAGGGAAAGAAAATGTAGGGCAAAATATAGTAAGCGTGGAACTTTTTTGTATTTGGAGATAGATAGGGGGTATCAGTGGACGAAATAAAGAGGAAACTCTATGTTAAATTTTGATACCCTTTTTCAAGAATTTTGTGAGTGGGTTTTCGTTTTGTGCCAGGTAGAAGTTGGAGAATATTTCACCTATGTGCGGGATACATGAGCGAGCCGACCACAACATACTTCTCTCTCGGTTTATCTGCCCAGAATGTATTATGTTAATTTTACTAGTATATTATGTATTTGTTATTATGTGCACAAAATGTGTTATTTCAATGCAAATATCCCCCGAAAGAAACCATTGGCTCAAATACTTACATAAAAAAATTACAGTTTTCAACAAAACAATTACAGTGATTTAAGGGCTTGTTCCCGAGTTTTTTTTCAGACTGATGCCAATAACTCAAATATTTTTTAACCAAAAGTTTTTAAAAAAAAATTGAGTCAATGTGCAATCACACGATGCACAATACTGTGGATGCGTTTTTTTAAAATAATGTACCATTCGCCAGCAAAAAAAAAATAATAATAATAATTCCATTCATTTTCTGCTTATTTTCACGACGAAAAACGTGGTACTTTGGGTAATGAAATCTGAAAAACCGTTCAGTATAATTCTACGAAAAAATTCAGCTGCAAATTATAACATATAAGTATCAAAACTGTGCAGCGAAATTATGATATGAGTATTAGGTAGCGATAAAAAAAATATTTTCGAAATCACTGCAAAACTCCGTAACAAGGTCTTAAATGTGTACACTAGTGATGTTTTTCAAAATTTGCCTGTGATTTACTTTACTTTTCTAAATCCTTGCACTATGGTACAATATTTCTAGTAACGTCACAAAGAATAATATGAATATTATGGAAAACATTATGTTAAAGTCACAGTTAAAAATTTAAAGAATACACTTACAACAGTGTTTGTAACAACTTATACGAACACATGACAACTAAGCTATCAATCCAATGCAGAAAACGCACAATTTTTAAGAACTTTTAGATTGTTTGCCAATATCATTGTTGCAAAAAATGTGTTATTTACTATGTTATGACATGCACGAATAGCCCTTTGTGTTTATAGTATTGCTGGTATAATTTCATATCAACATATACAGTATTGGCCCATATATCATACCACTGCAAAATGTTCAAGAAAATAATGTATATAAAAAAATAAAATGTAAATAATATTATCAACACTCTTGACAATAAATACAGTAACATGTTTATATAATACGTTATTTTTGCTAGTAAAATGTGTCCTCCATATTGTTGAAATAGAATGGTATGAAAATGTTATTGATAGTATTTGAGGTAGTCGTAAGAGTTCACTTCTCAAAACTCGTTGGTAATCATCTTGGCGGAAATTTACAGAACAAACTCTGGAATTATCTTGATTAAATATGTCTCTTCGCTTACAGCGCGATGCATACAGTCGCCTCAAATCCTATTTTTTTTCTAACGTGTTGGATAAAACGTCTGTAGTCTTTGACCCTCAATTAGTACATTATGCCGTAGCACAGTTAACTTATAGTTAAACGTTTTGCTGATTTTTAATACATCTCGTAATGAGTATGGACGCAAGACTGCGATCCGCAAGTTCATTGTATTCAGAACTACAGACATCTCAACACTATGGCTGAAACCTTCCCTGTTACATCAGCAGCAGGGCGCAACACGAGACGGGAATATACAAAGAGTGTTTATAGCATTATTTTCTCGATCATTTTTGTAATGATAGGGGATAATGTTGATAATAATATTAATATTATTGTCAAACAGGGACATTTGAATAGGACATAACATAGTAATGAACACATTTTTTTGCGTTATTTCTATTCTGCTATTTTATATTTTTAACTGTGCTTGCAACATGTCTTTCAAAATATGAGTAGCAAATTTGATGGAACATTGTTAGAAATGTTGTAATGTAGTGTACGATTTGTTGGTATCTGTGCTATCAACATTTTGCCATTAACATTGTTGCGTATTTTTGTATATAAATAGGATTTAGAAAAGTAAAATTAAAAAAACAGACAATAAAAAAAAGGCACTGATGAATATATTTAAATCACTGTAATTGTTTGGTCGGAACTGTATTTTTTATGTAAGTATTTGGGCCAATGGCTTCTTTGAGGGGGTAGAGGTATTTGAATTGAAATACCTTTTGAGTATATAATAAATACATAATATATGATTAAAATTAACATAAAAAATGCTGTGCAGATGAACAGAGAGAGAAGTATGTTTTGGTCGGTTCGCCTATATATCTCGCGTACAGGTGAAATATTCTCCAACTTCTACCTGGCACAAAACGAAAACCCATTCAAGTAATTCTTTAAAAGAGGTATCAAAATGTAATATAGAGTTTTCTCTTTAATTCGTTCGCTGATACCCCCCATCTATCTTGAAAAACAAAAAAAAGTTCCACGCTTACTATATTTTGCCCTGCATTTTCTTCTCCTCGGTAGCGAACATGACACTGTTGAATATTATTTTAAATATTAACTAATGGACATACAGAAATTTAACATACAGTATCATTGGCAGGATAGTTCATAGATATACTGTAAAAATTTCGAAGTCAATAGACAGAACAGTTTTCTATTTCTGATTTGTTTAGTGTAACAGAATTTTAGGCGCGCGAGCTTGTACGCAACACACTGTGGCGCGTCTCCTCCATGTGACGTCAGCAGCAGGGAGCGAAATGAGCGAAGGAAAGATCGGGAGACGGGAATACACCCCCCACCACGACCGTCACCAGCAGCAGCTACTTGAGAACTATTTCCTTTGGGCATAGGGACAAAGTGTACTGTAAACATTGCCTTCCACACTTTGGTTCTAAATCGTAACATATCATTTAGACTGCCACTTCACTGTATTTTAATGGGGTCTTTTGGAACTATGAAATAACGAGCAATTTAACGTTTTTGAGCCGAATAATATTCCTTGTAGCCTCGTAGCATACAGGCGCGAGGTACTCTTGTTATTTTTAATTATTCGTTAAATAAGACAAAGGTAATGATTCCAACAGTGTCAAAATCACCCAAATTTAATGAATTTCTTCTTGTAAATGCGACAAGTTATTTACAAAACTTCATAAATTGTAGTAACCAAGAATTTCTGAAAAGCCTATCAATAACAATGCAGACGATGGGTCAACCTACTGCTAGCGCTCGTAGTTCGCAAGCCACCGCGAGCTTCACTAAACGCACGCGGCCAAGCATTGCAGTTGCCAGACCTAACTATATGATCATGGTTCTGACCTGTTCACGTACGACCGTGGTGAAGACAGTAATAAGTTTTAGCTTCCGCACTGTCTGAGTTGGTGACACTGTCACGGTAAAAAAAAATAATAATAATGGCAGCGCCGATAAGTATGTTTTGTGTAAGGTGTTCAAAATTTCCAGATAAAGTACATATAAGAAGCAAAAGATATGTTCGGGTTATTAGACGTTTTTGTAGTGACACAGTCAGAAATCTGAGCGATACTGTCTCCAGGGTACCAGAAGTGGATGTACAGTTTTCAAATGGGTATGTGAACATTGTGTGCCTCACTCTTTAGTTTTGCAGTGGTTTCGAAAATATATGTTTAACGCAAATTAATACGTATATCAAAAATTCATTCTTATAGTTTAAACTGTTGCATAGCATCGTTTGTATCTGAATTTTTCTGTTACAATACACCAAACGGATTTTTAGTTTTTTGCCCCTGAAATATCACATATTTTGTTGTCAAAACAAGTCAAAATGAAGCAAAGTAATTTTTTACTAGCAAACGGTACATTATTTTAAAAACGCTCTGGCAAAGTGGTGTATCGTATTACTGTGCAGTCTCATATTTTTTCAAAGCATTTGATTAAAACATGTTACAGTTTTTGCAATTGTTTGAAATGTGGCTGTTTCCGAATTCATAGGATTAATCCTCGAATCCCTGAATCCTCGCAGCCTTCACAGTAATGCATCCTTCGCAGCAAGTGTGCATTTGTGTATAAACATACCTTCCAAATTCCCAATTCAAACTAATGACTATCGCAAGGGCGCAAGCCACGCATTCTTGAGCCAAGGATGTGTGGAAGGGTGCATCTTGGATCCTCGGTAGAATTCGAAAAAATGGCCACATCCTTCATGATGCACTTTTCAATGTTGTGAGGATGCGGAAGGATCCTTCAAGGCACTATTCGGAAACAGCCGGCCTTAAGTTACTTGTCTTAGAAAAAAAAATAGTGGTAAATATCAAGTTTAGCTGCTTATCGGGTACAGGCCAAACTACCTATTGATTTTAGACATGTAATTTATTGATGAAAAATGTTTCTAGTTATGTTTTAAGTAGTCCTACGTAAAGCCTATTTTCATATGCAAAGCACTGTGCTCTCAAAGTTAAGATGTTTAATTTAGTAAATAATGGTCTACAGATGTCATACTTGTTTGAGCCGTATACTATTCTAATTGCCTTCTTCTGCAATTTAAAAATCCTCTCTGCTGAACCAGAGTTTCCCCAATAAATTATTCCATATGTCATGATTGAATGAAACAGGGCATAGTAAATCTGTTTCATGTTTTTCTAATCAGTGACATTTTTGAGATTTTGTAGTGCGAAGCAGGCTGAATTAGTTTTAAGGCTGTCCCAGACGCTAGCATTAAAGATAGGGTGAAAGTGGATTTGTAGCAAACACAGCCTAAGTAATATATAAATGTGAAATGAACGGCAAATTCAAGAGATTTACAACACGATTCCGTCTACATAGGTAAAATTTAGTTTTTTGAAGGCAAACTATTTTTTCCCTATTTTTTAAAGTTATAGGAACCTCATAACTAACAGGCTATTAGATGTACGTAATATTCGTTTCAATTGCGCGTTTTATCAAGAAAAATGCCTCCGAAAAGTCTGCGAGGGTATATATGTAGCTTTGACACTGTGTAAACTGTGAGTAGAAGAAAAAATTGTCGAGGTCATTGCGGCCGGCGTGACTGGGAAGCCGTGTGGCAGACACTCATGTGGAGTCGGACGGAGGCGAGTCAGCCCGCAC
Organism: Medauroidea extradentata; assembly: GCA_003012365.1. NCBI lineage: Eukaryota > Metazoa > Arthropoda > Insecta > Phasmatodea > Phasmatidae > Medauroidea > Medauroidea extradentata. The sequence continues at coordinate 8,244 of PNEQ01077749.1, forward strand.
AGGTTTGCCATATATGTAGCAAGCACTCACGCATGCCCTGCACCCGCTCGGTCCATGCAAAGCTTTTCCGCAGAAAATTCATTCTGGCAAACAACATGAAGACAATAAGCATAACAGACACCCTTCTATATCTGCAAAGACGAAGTCTATGAGGAAGAAGATGCTTTGAGTTTGTGCTGCAAAAAGGTCGAAATATGACAGTTTATTGAAATTATGTGTGCTAAGAAATTGTAGGCCTACTTATTGAACTGTCTCACACATTGTACTCACACTATTCAGCGAAATTATTGATTATTCTTTTGAGCATGGCCATTCAAAATCTCGTCAATTGCATACTAAATGTTATTCTTGATTTTTAATCAGGTAAAGATATTTACGTAGTAGGTAGAGTAAATGTTGGTGGCTTAACAGCTAATGTTTTAGAACTGATGAGAATGAATAATGTGACTATAGAACAGTACCAAAATGTAAGAACAGAAGAAATTGGAGATATTCGAGAAAATCCGCAGACCAGTGTCATCGCCCGGCATGGTTCCCACATGCGAAAAATAGGGAGTCACTCGTTGGGAATCGAACCTGGATTGGATCGCTGTGGCGGGAAATGAAGATATTTTGGCGGCTCGTAAGCAATACTATTAAGAGCCAATGATGGTTAATGATGTGAATATGGATCAGTGCCAGAATGTAAGCTCGCCGAGAAAACCTACCGACCAGACCAACTACATCGTTCAGCACGATTCCCATTACAGAAACTCACGAGTTATCTGGCCTGGAATTAAACTTTGACTAACTTGGTGGGAAGTGAGCAATATGACGGCTTCGTCGCGGCGGTTCCAAGATGAATCGTAAAATGATTGAGGAAATACTATATACTTTTATTTTGCTCTTTACAGCCAGATGATCGAGACGGCGAGAAGAAACAGATTACTACTGTAAGCCGCGTTTTGCTGTCACTGATAGTGTAAACAAAGGGTAATCGATATGACTGTATAAATAAAGAAAATGAGTCAACCGAGTCGACAAAACACTATCCCTCCCCCACCCCTGAGTGATAATGTGTGTAGTAGCAAGCACTGTCTAGATTGCTGGCTATCTGTGGCCTTATGGTACTAACTGAATATTGGACACCATCAGCTGTTTTCACATTAATTCTACTAATAAACGTAAAGAACTACAGTACACAACACTATATCTATGCCCAGTTTCACCATAATACAGAAGGTAAACTTTACAGAGAAAACTAGACTTAGTATATATTTTGTATTTTTCTTTTTTCTCAAAAATAATAACGAAAAAATACAATGAGACTTGACTACCTACTGAATATTAAAAATTAAATGACATTCCATAGAGAATTTAACCACTATACGAAAGCACCAACGTGGTCATGGATCAGTCAATGTATCCATATTTTTCACGTGATTAAAAGAAATATTAAAATTATACCGTCCAGTTAGATATGAGACACATGAACGGTTCTAGAGTCGACAAAATATGAGACAAATTTATTATGGAATATCACCTGGAACGAAGGGCGGGAGAAACAGAATATCACCATGAAAACTCGTCAATTGAATGCATCCTCCAAGCATAATTCCCACATGCGAAAATATGACAGATTTATCCTGGTATCTAACCAGGATGATACTAAAAAGATATTAACACTCTAGCCCCAGGACTACTACGGATCCGTCAATTTTTAAAGCGTGTCCTGTCAGTAATACAGTAATGGTAATGCATTAAATGAGTAATGGAGCATCTTCTGTTTCCGATTTGTTTGACTGCATGGTCTTTATTAGTAACTCATAGGTACTTAAGCTTTTGTTTCCAAAAGTGTTGCCAAACCGCACTGGTGTTGAGAATCTTATACACATTTTGTAAACATTCATAAGCTGACATATTTATACCTACATTCAAAGTTTTTAATGTGGCCCCAACTTAATTTTTGCAGTTATTGACATCGGCAGGCAATGATAACTTAATAGTTTATATTGAAAATGTATGGTCATATTTGGACTTGGTATAAATTGTGACATACAGGTCAACTTTTCTCGGGTATCTCTCGTTCCTCCAACCTTTCCATTTCGACGCTGACCAAAATCGCTCACTCACTCACTCAATAAGGTTAAAAGGGAAAAAAATCTGACACCAAATGTCTACAAATAACATTAAATGAACTTTTTCTTGTTGTTGTTGTTCTTCTTCTTCTTACACCTGTTGAGGATATATATGTAGTATCTAAATCTGTCCAACAAACTCTGGCAGGTAGAAAAAATTAGTTGAGAACACTTTGTGGCTAAATTTAATTATACGGTAGAAATAGCTTTTGAAAAAGGAATTTTAAACTTGTATTTTTCGAATTTTCCATAAATGATTGCGTTTTAGTATAAAACATTTTTTTTTTTTTTCGAGAAATGTTTATGGCTATACGCAAAAGAAATATTGTACTATCAATTTAAAATTATGTTGTTGAAGAATTATTATATTTAATTCCATTTTGTTTGTTAGCAGTGTGGTATTTGATAGTTAAGTTTTACTACGTAGAAAAGACTTTTTCAAGAAGGAGGTGAATGTTGTGAGCATAAATATCAGTCCTATATGTAATAAAAGAAACATTCAAAACCTATATACATTTCGTATTCATAAAGAGTAAATATTTTTTCAGCTCATTAATTTTATTATTATTGTTATTTACATAGGCAAATGTTAAAGTCACCTCTCCAATTAGTAAAATTATATTGTCACAAAAGTAATTTTTATTTTAATGTCATATTTGTCACATATTTATTTGCAGTTTTCTTGTATGGCTAATTTGTTTCGTAAACAAATTTCGAGCTGTTGTCTGATATTGCCCCTATTGTTTAAAGTGCTTGTGTTTCCTCCTGTTTCATTTCCACGAGTGTAACTGCAATTGAAAGAGTGACCAACCATGCACTGAAAAATTGTAAATACTGTAAACATATTTAAAAATTGAAGTCTCTTTATGGAATTATATGCAATGTCTTCACTGGCATTGTTTCAGGTGCCGAAGATGAAATAGAACATTTTATGAGCAGATATATTTACAATTATGCCAAATCTTAAGAAACCATTTATTTAAAACCAACAAGAAACAGTTCTCCCCTAGATCTTTTGCCAGTAAAATTGTGACTCGATGGCAACAGTATAGTACGTAGCACTGACAGTGAAATCGTTACTACGTACTCATTCCTAAACGTAGGATACAATAAATGTATTGATGGGGTTACACTGGAATTAAATGACTTTTTTCTAAACAAATGACGGAGCAAAATTGAATTCGGGGGGAGCCGGGTTCGATACCCGGCTCCGGCCATCCTGATTTCAGTATTCCATGGTTTCCCAAAATCACTGCAGGCTAATGTTCTGGAATTATTTCTGTAGAGATGACATCGCCAATTCCTCTCCTAGCTCCTGCCATTGTACAAAGTTGTCTCATCGTCTCTAACGACCTCGCTGTCGACAAGACGTAAAGCCCAAAGTTAACATTTTGAAACTAAACTTACGACTTGCTTGAGAACAGTCTTACGTACGGAATTAATGTTTCTTATGAATATATACAAAAATCATAACTACAGGTAAGTATAAGTGGATTGAGAATATAGGACAGCACTTCTAAGGTACTAAGGCCCGATCCTATAGTCGCCACCCAGAAGCTATTCCATACACAAAAGGCTCTCCCAGCCAATTTGCAGATTATAGTCTCCACCTGGGTGATATATCCATTCTATGAGCCTCTTCCAGCAAAAGCACATCCTATAGACCACACACAGATGTCGATCCACACATAGGGTAGGAAAGCCTTCCATTTCTTTACGGATG
>PNEQ01077750.1:0-12081 GCA_003012365.1 Medauroidea extradentata
AGGTTATGATACACTAGTCAAATTATTTGACTTGGCAATGTAGGCTTACGACATTATACACTCATACATGTACTGAAACAATTTAACAGTTTTCATACCTCAACTGCATGCGATTTATCCTTTATATTTGCATCAACAGGTCATCAAACACAACGTTTTTAGGGCTGTGTACCATGAATCGTACACAGCTCGACACGAGACATTTTCACCCTTTTAAATCAGTTTTCTTTCGTTGCCGAAGAATTCCACTACAGCATACAGTTTTACAATGCTTCTACCTGCCATTTTCACAAACTGTAAGTCCGTACGGTATAACGTAAAAATCTAACGACTTCAATAACACTATAGACCGCCATTACTCGCTACTTCACTTGAACGAAACTGTGACGTACGTATTTAACCTCCAGCCAACTACATAGCCACTGCTTCATCTGCCTGTTAAGATAGCCACAGGTTAAAGTGTCAGTGACACGTTAGCCAGAGGTGGTAAAACCAAATTTTCGATTTAACCTCCAGCTAAGACTGACTTGAAGTTTAGCCGAAGGTGGTAAAACCGGCCCTAAGACGCAGTTTGTCGTCTATCTAGGAGATAAAATTTACCCAGATGTTACCCAGAGGTGGTAAGACTGGCCCATAGTAAAATAAAAAAAATGGTTTGTGGTTTTATTGTAAATATTTTTTCCGACGCTATAAACGATCGTGGAAAGCACATTGCAATACTGTGAGAGAAGAAAAGAGAGGTTTATTTGTGTATGTATCATTAATGTTACTTTGGATGTTAGGTTTGTTTTCAAAAATAATTTTTTCTAAGACAGTTAACTTAGGGGTGGTAGCAAGGTAAAGTCGCGCTCGTTTGCATTTAGTTAAACATTTTTTCCTTGGTTGGTTGCAGTTATATTACCTATTTTTTGAAGTGTTGTTATCAAAGAATAGTTGAGTAAGGTCAGGTGATGCGTGAAACAATTTAATGTTTCACTTTAAGAAATACCCAGATTCCCAATAGTCGTATATATGCTAATGATGTCCCATGTAGGTCTAGCCAAATTCAATCTTATGTAGCATTACCAGGAAGAATTTTATTTATCCACCAAAACGTACAAAATCTTAAAAACAAAGAAGTACAATTACAAAACCTTTTAATTCAAATGCAACCAGACATAATGTGCATAACAGCTAACCCGAGATAAAATTACAAATTGTCATTCTGATTGCTATTCACTTGCATCATATTATTGCAGAGAAACAGCTAGTGGTGGTGGTGTATGTATCTATATAAAACACATTAAACTACAAAGTAATTAATGTTGAAAATTGGTGCCAAGACAAAATTGTAAGGGCAAGTTGTATTGTTGTACCAAAATTAAATCTCTGCACAACTGTGACATACAGGTCATCCATTAGGTCCAATATGGAGCACTTCCTAACTTCATTGGAAAAAATACTAGTGATAACAAGTAAGATAAAATATAATGTGTGTGGAGATTTTAATTAAGAAACCGGAAGTGAGGATTGTGTATCAAATAGATTTCGAGATCTGCTCTGTAGGTATAACATAAGGTGCACAATCAACAAACCAACAAGGACAACAAATAAAAGTGAAAAAAAAAATTGATAACATCATAACAAACATAGACAAAAACTATATTAGGCTTTTAATTACATAACAGCGATTTCCGATCATGATGCACAGGTACTGTACACCAAAAAAGTTACTCTAGAAGGCAAATAAATTAACACAGTAAATAATGACTAAGTGATACAGAAGTTACTGTGGTGTAGTGGAAGTAAAGTACTGGGGTCACTCGAATTACGTCACATTAAAGGGGGGAATGTTTGGTGCAGTGATGATGTGGAAGCTTCCGCATCGCCACTGCACCAAGCATTTTTATAAAAAAAAATAAAAAAAGTGGTAAAATGTGTAGATTCTTTGCATGGGGAGAGTGGTTCGAAACTTTTAGCACCTCCCGAGATAAATTTTTTCTTCAAAATATTTTCACGTATGTGTCCATTATTCAAAAGTTATTTGATAAATAAATTCACATTTAAATGTATTTTTTCCCTTATAGAAAGTACAGCTGCAAGGCTAGTCCTTATAAATTTTACAAACATATACTTTGTAAATTATTACAAGGACGACCATTGTAGTGTTTGAAGAAATTTCTTTGGCATCTGGGTTTCAAAGGATTATCTTTGTAAAAGTACAAATATTTTTTTTACAGTGGAATGCCAGTATGTACATGACTATATTCCATTACACTTCATTAGGAGGGGTAAAATATATCCATATTCTCTGTCAGAATTTAACAATATAATAACGCCATAACGTTGCAAAAAATACAGACAGTCAAAATAGTGACGTGTTGGGGTGAGGGCAAAGAGGGTGAGAGCGTCGTACTTACGCCCTGGAGGGTGTCGGCTGCTGCTGGTGACGGTCGTGGTGGGTCTACCGCCCGTGTGGCGAGTCCCCTCTGTATCCTCCACGTCGAGATGTATGTTGTTGTGAGGCTGGAAAGCGGCTGGTTGGTAGGACTAGCTCCCGAAGGACCACGAAGTGGCTGTGGCCAAGTAACTTACCCGCATGAGTAGGTTTCACCACTGGTTTATTGCGTTATTATTGGCACACTGCATATCGCACGTACGTGCCTTAAGCGGTCCCCACGTCTATAGCCAGTGGGTGGCTAACACGGTAAACGCGGACACTAGTTACGCGATGGTGTAGTTACGTTGAAAAGATAAACCACTGGGCGCAAGAGCTTGCAGGGATGGAGGTGGCTCTACTCCTGGACGATGAAATTACTGTTACGTTAATAAGTTCCTGAAAATACTAGAAAAAGTCACTATTGCAGCTACTAAATACGACAAGATACGGTGATGGTCCAGGAGCCGCATACACGTGGTCGACCTCCTACACGCCCGAGACAAGACTACCGAGCAATGGCGTCCACTCCCGCTAGTAGCTGAGAGCGCCCGCCAAAACTATTCGCGTGGCCGCTTTAAGCATGTTGTGTTGAAGTTGTATACATAAAAAGACACTAAAATTTACATGAGACACAATTGAGCCCTTGGAGATATTAACATAATTGGGTTTGCTGAAATTGCATAAATAAACTTACATAGGGAAATTAATTTACTTGTGCCTTCCGCTCCGGTTGGCTTGTTAAGCTGTATATCCGAGCTGGCACTGTTTATTATTCTAACACACGTAGAACACTTTGATATAACACATTAATCACTATTCTTATTTTAAGTATAAAAAGTTGCCAGCGCGTTGCACGGTCTTTGTATTTGTTAGGTTGTCGGTCTGGGCCACTCTCAGCGGTCCAACGTCGTTGAACAATTTTGAAGCACTTTACGTAATAAATTCGTTTGCCCTAGTTGCGGGTGCTCAATAAATTCTTAAAAATATGGAGACTGCCTCTCCATACTTACTTAGCCCTAGCAACTCCCGCACTGTCTGTTTCAGGCAACATTTGTTCCGGCATTTATGCACGTCGTGATCAGCGACGGCGTAATGCTTGTCGTAACGACCAATGTCCCTTATTTAGCTGGCATTGGGGTGTGTTGCGGTGGTGTTACTTGGTTGTTTTACTTTACATATTGGCACTTTCTTTTGTGTGCGCTTGCTAACCACGTGGCCATATTAACTTGAGCGCTCAGTTGGTCCCGTCAGTACCGGGCGCATGCAGGGTGCCTTCCGAATACTGTGAGTCGTTGTCGTGAATACTGCCCGTGATGCTGGTGTGTGTTGACGAACGGTCGCAATGCACGCGTGGGCTGTTGAGCGCACGTCAATAGCTGTAACAAAAGTGGGGAGGAGTGTCTCGGTGTCCTATATACAAGGTGAGACTAAGCGGGCTTACCTAAATGGGAACCATGTTCGGGGCACACGCTCTACATACAGTGAAGGGAAATGCCGACAACGGTTCGTCGTTTAACGCAGTTTCACTTAGAAAACAGCGAAAGAGATCACAGTGGCCCAAAGAGTTGTTTCGTCAAAAGGAAAAGTGGTCGCACGTAACACTACTGAAACAGCTTCGAGACAACCGTGCGAAGGACAAACAAAGTTATTTAAGAATGAGCGAAAATGAGTTTAATTTGATAACAGAACAAGCGACACCCCATATTTAAAAACTAGATACTCAACATGAAAACATCAGTATCGGCCGAACAGCGTCTGCTTAGCTACACATCGGTGTTTGGCTACAGGACGAAACATGGATACAGCAGTCCTGAGCTACGGGGTACGTCAACTGTGTTAAATTAACCCTTGACTGCACCTTCTAAATGCAATCAGAGCTGATATTGTGACAAGTCATTTAGTAAAACTTGTATTGCTCGGTGAAATGAGAGATGTTATGAAAGTACAGATAAGTCAGGTTGAGCTTATTTGGCGAATTCAAGTGTTACGGAATACGAATAATTCAAGATGACGAAGTATCGCGAGAGGTACACAGTAAAATGAATGAAAAAAAAAAGGAAATTATAAAGCAGAAATGTTAACATGTTTAATGGTAAGGCTTGGAAGCCTGAGAGTTGTGAATTTGCCAAATGCTCATTAGTTCACACTGAAGAAATAGGGACTTCGTGGTAGTATTAGAATGTGCTGCAACAAATTTGTCAGGTACTTCAAAACACATTTGAACATTTCAGGGCAGCTTAAAAGAATATTTAAACAGTAACTCTCAGAAGAGTTGAAAATTATGAAGCATTGAATTAGGACCTACAGCATATGGTTAGATATATATTCACATTACCAATGCAGGGAAGTTTTTGAGAAATAGAATGAGCCACTTTATAATATACATGAAATCGAAAACAGAGTTGGAAAAGTTCGTACAAAAATTTTGTAGTAAGATAGAAGATATGGTTATGAAATGTAATGGCTGAGGTCTAGGTGCTGTAGGTCGTCTAATGTATTCGAAGCAATTCGGAAATAAACTGTGACAGTGATATTATGCTAGTAAGTTGTTTGTGTTCTTGCATGCGTGTGTGTGTCCCTAGAATATTTTGAGCTAGTAAACCGACCTTAATTATACATTGTACACATATGTGTACCGTGTTTGATTAAATTGGTAACCTCACTTGACTTTTGTATTTTCAGATAATGTTATATACACTTCAAAAAAATCAAGGCGCTTCTAATTTTTTGATCACTTTAGATACACAAAGGTGACATTGACGATTATGTAATTTTGTTCATGCTCTGCCCATGTTTTAAAATGGCGTTAAATTATAAATGTTGTATAAAATTACATAACTGAGGAAATATCTTTCCGAATTTAATCAAAATTGGTACACACATGCTACTTGGTATGACTTGATTTTACTGTATTTTTTTCCATTTCTGGTTCATATTTTCATAATAATTGTCATTTGGACATTTTTCGATCAATATCTGAGGAACCGAATCGTGGACTTTTGTCAGTCGCGATATGCGTAGAGTACTTAACAAGGGAACTTCACTTTAAACTATTCTGTTCATTTCGTGTCCACATTTTCAAATTGGTTGCCATTTTTAATAGTTTTTGCATAACATGGCGTAGCTGACGAAATATTTTTCAGAACTGCATAAACATTTTCACACATTACCTAATTAGGTGACTTGACCTGTGAATTTTGTTCATGCAGAATTTTTTAGATGCATTTATGAAATACTTGAAGAACAATTTTTCTAATTTCATCAAACTTTTTACACATATACTACTAAGAACGACAACTTCAGTAATTATTGTTCATACCGACTTGGTGTATTGAAAATTGCGGCCATTTGAACATTTTTTACCATACAAGATATTAAAGAACATTTTTTCAGAATTTTATAAAATTCCTTATGCAAATAGTATTAAGAATATTACCTTTGGTATGTTTCGGCTATGTAGTAGTATTAGTAATGACCACTATTTGAACATTCTTTGACGATATGATATTCTGAAGGACATATTTTCAGTAATTTTATGAACTCAGCCCCGAACACATTTAGTACTAAGTAAGGTTAGTTAATGTTTTAAATTTTGTTCATCTTGTGTTGATATTTACAATATACCAGCCGTTTGAAAATTCCTCATCAGAACTTAAAGACCTCGATGTTAAGCGCTGACCAAAAACCTGTCACTCACTCTAAATTAAATAATAATCAGAATTTCATCTAACTCGGTACACATGCTGTAACGGTGGCGGCAATCCACCCACCATCGTTAACTATTGCGGGTAATACACAGGACATTCCAGCCCTACCAGGTGTACTACCATGGAAGCGTGCTACCATAATTAAAATACACAAAAACTGTATACCAACTAATTAATATAATGCACTTCTACACACAAATTACACAACACACATAACACCTTTAAAACCTGCTACCACTAACAGTTCCTAAATCCTGCCCCCTACTAAGAATGCATATCGTCACTTACGCCTTGTTGGGTCGCACATACGGAAATTACGTTGCTCTAGTCTCGTACCTGTCTGCCATATTGCTCACGCTACCTTCTGACGAGGCTATAACTCTTCCAGCAGTAAGAAGCTCCTGGATCGGCGTACAAACGGGGCTCGTTCTCCTCTCTCCTTGGAAAGGTACACACAAGGATATTAATATATCCGTGTGCAATCCTCAACCACAGACTAAGTAGTAATACAGACGTGAAATGACGTGGCGGCTCGTTTGATACGGGCGAACTTCGCCGCTTATTGGCTGTACGAGGTTGTTGATACCAGTCCCGTGTCTGTTTGGCTCCTGCACGTTACGGCAGGTTTCCTATTGGCCTGACTGCCGGCCAGCAGGGTAGCCACCTTACGCTGATTGGCGGTAGGCGTCTCCGCCATGTTGCTGTCCAGGGAAGCCATTTTGTTGGCATGTGTGACTGAGTTCGCCGTCCTACCGGCTATTTCACTTCTGAATTCCTAAATATTCTGTGCCTCGACGATACTCGGGGCTAAGTTTCTTCGGTAAATCCTAGTCCCAGTAGTAGCACACACAATATAAGGGCCTGGCCTGAATCGATCGTTACCACATGTCATGAAGCTCGCACCATCGCTCTACCCAGCACACACACAAGTCGCGTTCGTGAACACAGGCCGTCCCACGCTAACAGCTGACTACCACTGTTCAACTCCGTCAACTGACCCTGGCGTCCAACTCTGGCGGCACCCACTGCTATTCAACTCCCAGCTGACTGTCTCTCTGACTCTCTGCCGGCGCGGCGCACCGCACCCGATGACGTCTCAGCCGCCCTGGTGGCCAACACTCCAACTAACAGGTCAGGGCTGCCACCTGACCAGAGGAAAATATCTCAATAATACTGATGACATACCGCGTCCAGCGAAATCGAGACGTGGGCACCGTCTCATCCTCCCCTCTCAAAACTGCAAGGTCTTCGAACACAAGACACCAGCAATCTCCTCATAGACAGCCTCCGGAGTGGCCAATTCCGGGGGTTGTCCACAATAAATAGAGCTGTCCCAATGCATATGTCCTCCTGCAGAATCGAACCAATGTTTAGTCATAAATCCTCAAGGTCTCCAAATGCACAGGCTGATCACACACAATGTCCATCGGAAAACTGCACACGCACAAAGAAGCAGGGTAGGGGGCAGTCCTACCTAACCATTCAAAACCACACTCTGCTCCCAAAAATCAATAATAAATACAATCAATAAATTTACAATATCAATAAAATGTATATAATTTAAGAAATATATTCACAATATTATACAAACCATAAATTCAATACAATATAAATACTTATAATAGTAGCACCAAACCTCTAAATATCAACAATTCTCGTTTATGATAATCTGAAAAACACATATCAGCATTGGAAAGATATGACTGCTTATGCCTTGCTACACAACTGACTTACATGAGCCATAACCACATCAACATCCTGACAATGCCTTGAAACCACTGTGACAGGTGATATAAAACATTAAATTTTAAAGGGCCCCACAAACTTAGGTGCTAGTTTAGCCGCGAATTTCTTCGCCTTATTACTTAAAAAATGCGACTCCAACCAAACTTCATTCCCTACTATCCAAGTAATGGGGGCCCGGTGAGTACCATACTGTCTTTTTTAAACCCCATTATATTGCTTCAAATTTTCAGATGCCTCCTTCCAAACTTCTCTTAACTCTCGCTCAATAAGAGTATCCACTTCCAACGCCGGAACGGCCCATAGATTTAATAAGGGGTGCAGAAAATTTCTCCCGAAAAACATTATTGAAGGTGTTTTCCCGTAGCATTATTCACATTATTCAAACACAGCTGAAACCATGAGATACCCAGGTCCCAGTCCTGGTGTGTGCCCCTTGAAATGCCTGAAGAGCCACCTTACTGTTTCAGTTGTATATTTCCACAATATTTCCTTGGGGTTTATATGGACTCGTCTGCCAAAGTTGAATACCCCACTGAAATGACATATTTTTTATCTCCCCCGAAACAAAGTAGGGTGCATTGTCGGTAACGAGTATCTCGGGCGAACCAAACAATCCCAGAACTCTCCTTTCTAAGGCGGCACAAATCTCTTGTGCCTTCATGGACCGGAGAGGTATCAACAACACAAATTTCGTGAAACTATCCACGGCAACTAGTAGACAGTTAAAGCACTTTCTACTCCGGTGTAATGGACCAAAAATGTCCAAATAAAACCGCTCCCACGGGCGTGTCGCTGCGTTGGCATGATATTTACCCGACGCCAATGCATTATGTGGCTTCGATTGTTGACAGTTCTGACTACGTCTCACCCACTCCACTAAAACCGCATGTAGCTCTAGCCGCCAAATGGTGTCCCTAACACGACTACCCAAGTGTCCTCCAAAATAAGTGTCATGGAAATATGTCAGCAACATGGGTCGTACCTCTTTCGGGACAAATGCCCTAAGCTTCCCCCTTTTATTACGAACCCCTAAGAGACCTCGCACCTGAACTAACCTTGTCGCATCACCCCCTATATTACTCTTCATTCTTTGACATTCTTCATCCTTATCCTGCCAGTCCTTTAAGTTAACAAATGCACTAGGCACACGATTCATCACACACTGCTGATTAAAATTTGCTTCCTGATCCACTATATCTTCCTCCTCAACCCTAAACTCATCCTTCGCAAACATATGGGAAAGGGCATCTGCTACCCCATTCTCATTTCCCTTAATATGCTTGATAGTGAACCAGAAACGAGACAATCTCAACATCCAACTTTCCAATCTCCCAAACTTTTTTTTTAGAGGTCAATAACCAGCTAAGTGCCTGATAATCTGTCTGTAATTCAAAAGGCTTCCATTCTAAATAATCTGTAAACTTCTCCATTCCGTACAAGCAAGCTAAACATTCTTTTTCATATGCGCTATACCGCTTTTCTGCCTTGGTAAGAAGTTGTAACACAGGTGCAGTAGTAAATTTAATTTTTAGTGCCTTAAACGCCCTTTATTCTCTAGGTCCCAACTCATAGTTGACTCCCTTTCGCTTAAGTGTATTCAGGCATTCAGCCAAATTGGCATAATCGGGCATGAACTTCGCGTAGTACCCTACCATCCCTAACAACCGCCTGACTCCCCTCACATTCTTCCATGTGGGAAATTTAATGACAGTTTTAACCTTATCCCGGTTCATAAGCAACTTCCCCTGAGAAATAAGACCCCAAAAACCTCACCTGGGTCTTGGCCCAATCGATATTCCTCGGATTTACTGTAAAAACGGCCTGTCTCAGGGCCTCTAACACCAGCCGTTAGTGCTGTATATGTTGCTCGTAGGATTCATTCCATATGCCACCATAGTCAATGTACGCAAACACGAATTCAAATAAATAGAGCCCTAACACGCGTTCAATAATCCGGTACATCGCCTGCGGTCCTATATTGACCCTAAAAGGTCATCTGGTCCAATTATATTGGCCCCAAGGAGTCACGAAAGCCAAAGGGTCCCGCGACCCTGGTTCTAAGTCACACTGGTAAAAAGCATGATTTAAGTCAAAGATGGTATAATATTTAGCCTTTCCGATCTGCTGAAACACCGATTCTATCGCAGACAGGGGATGGGGATCATTATATATTTTGTCATTAATTGGTATATAGTAACATGCGATGCAATATTCACCAGGACTTTTCTTAGGTATGAGGAATGCCGGTGTAGCATACTTACTATTAGAAGGCACTACCACCCCCCTTTTCTCTAAGGAGTCCACCATTTCCTTAAATATTCTCAACTTAGGGGGTGATATATCTCTATATGGCCCACGCGCCACAGGTTCCCTGTCTCGCAACTGAATTTCTAAAGGACATTTAGTACAGAGGCCCAGACTAGGTGTAATAACATCAGTATACTCCTGCTTCAACAACTGAATCTCTGGAAATTCTCGGGCCACCTGTACCTGCCCCCTCTCATTACTGGCACCTTTCCTACGAGATAACTGCGCCGAATGCTGCAGGCGAAATTTAAATCTCAATAGTTTATTAGACACATTAACCAGCGCATCTGTTGGACCTAGAAAATCTAACCCTAGTACTTCGCAGGGATTGAAATTTTCCAGAATATACAACAATATCTTCCAGGAGAATCTATCAATTTTCACCTTCACCTTCAATTGACCCCGAGAGGGTACCACCTCCCCATTAGCCAGCACAAATCCCACCTCCTTATCTACTTTTACTTGAACCACCCCCTTATCACACGAATGCAATAACGCTGCAAACAAAACTTTACTAATTAACTACCGCGATGCTCCCGTAACAATCAGCGCCCATTGGAGGATGGGCCTATATTAGCCCTTACATACAACAATTCTGAGGCTCTTTGCCCCTTCAGTGTCTGACACTGCCCACACAAATGTCCCAAACCATTACCATTCCAGCAACGCCGCACTATAGCGAGAACCCTATCGCGCGATCCTTCGCCGCATGTATTACTGTAACTAGTACTGGACCTCTCCTGTGTGCAATATTTACCAGTCCTCCCCTGTGCCTGTCTGATTCCTTCAGAACCGTATGCCACCTTACGGTCCATCACCTTAACCACTGGTTTCCCAACCACATCATGTGATTCTCCACGGAACCTATCGCCCCGACGGAACTCTGACATCACATACTTTCTTCCCCTGTTCCGTTCAGTAATCCTGTCATAGTTCACCGCGTCTTCAGACGCATATTGCACAGCCTGCAAATTGTTACGTTTACGCAAAACTTTCTCCTTTTAGTTGTTTGGTAACTGTTTGAGTATTTACATAAAACGCACCGTATTTAATTAAATTGTATAACTTCTGTTATTTGAGGGATACTGACAACATAAGTGAGACTCGCAGTCTGAATATCAGGTACGGCTTTAATTTACAATATATACAAACTATTACATTACTTTTACGATGTTCTTTACGGAGTAGGCAAGACTATCTAGAGACATTTATGATTACTTATGAGCCACTCAATTTAGTTACGACGATGACAGTCCCACCTTGTTAATGGTGCCGAGGCACGTCGTAGATCTGGACGTCGTGGTACATCTTGGTAGTGAAGTGGTCCTGGCGACGATATGGGGCAGACAGACCTCGTAGGTAGTGTGACACGCCCCTTTATATGCCCTGTGTGCCGTCTCGTGCCGCTGTTGGAGTGGGGAGTTCTGCCTTGCAGTTTGCAGCAACTTATGTTTAATATTTTGGATTTCCTGGCCGGGTGGCCTGGTTACTGAGCGCTGTGTTAGAACCAGGGTTACATTGTTCATAACAGTATCCCCCCCCCCCACTCAAGAATTAAGCTCGTCCTCGACCGTGTCTGTGGGGTGACGTGTATCATAATATATGTTCTCATCGTGTCATGTAGGTGTGGATGAAAATAAAAATTTTGTTTGACACTTTCCTGGATATCATATTATATTTATTCTTCTGGCAGCGGGTATATGGAATTGACGCGAGCGGGGGTTGGTGATTAGATAGTGAATTGCCCGGTGCGCCAGCCCGTTATTGGAGAACGGGCACTCAGTCGGTAGATTCTTCTCTCGCAGGGCCGCGTGGCCGACGGCCGTGGCGTTACTTACGTGATCACCCCACTCGACGTCTGATTGGTTGTTGCGCAGAGGAATCTTATGGCGTTCCTCACGC
>PNEQ01077751.1:0-11995 GCA_003012365.1 Medauroidea extradentata
ACGTCAAATTGGCAGTTTTATAAATAAGGCCCAGGCGAAGTCGCTGTTAGTGGCAGGGACAAACTTAAGACTGCTTTTCGCGTGGACAGCTATAGCTACTTATCCTGCTGCAGAATTAGTTCAACTAGCCGCTTGGACATTCTAACACTTGATGACTGAAGTACCAATCTTGTGAACAAAGAGGTTTTTCAATTAAAGTTAATGTTATCAGTTACGAATAATACTCGCGAGCAAAGCCGCGGGGGACTGCTAGTATATAAATGAAAGCTGACTGATTGACTGACTGACTAACTGACATATCAAACTGCAGCCCAAACCACTGGACCTAGAATCGTGAAATTTTTTGTGGAGGTTCCCCTCAGGTCGTAGGCGAGCACTAAGAAGGGATTTTTCGAAATTCGACCTCTAAGGGGGTGAAAAGGGGTGAAATGTGTTTCCGAAGAAATGTCGATAGAGCTCGAACCCGACGGCCTATCATCGTGATTTTTACTTTAATAGGACACTTGTAAAAAAGCATATTAGCCAATTTAAGGATTTTTCGAAGTTCAACTTTTAAGGGGTTGAAAAGACGTTAAATGTGTTTCCAATCAACTATCGATATCTATCGAACCCTTCGGGATAGAGAGTTGATATTCGCTTCAAAATATTGCTTACGTAAATACCCAAAAAGTAGTTTTAGGTTTTTTTGAAATTCGACCTCCAGGCAGTAAAAAGGGGCAAAATGTGTTTTGTATGAATCATTTATATTTTTGAAACAATTAGCTATCGTCGTGATTTTAACTTTAATTGGTTACCTTTACAAATGTCTATGACAGAACTCAAAAACGTTTCGAAATTATTTATTTAAAGGTGTGAAAATACGTGAAATGTGTTTTCGATTATCCTTCCATATCTATCGAATCAATCGAGATATCGAAGTGCTCTTTGCTTTAAATTTGTGCTTTTGTAAATATCCCAAGTACCATTTAAAATATATTTTCCGAATTCGGTCCTAAACTGGATAAAAAAGGGGTAATATATTTTCGACTCACATTCGATATATATCGATCCCATAGTTTTTTATATAGCGACGTGATTTTTGTTTAGGATTAATGCTTACTCAAATGCCTAAAAAGTTATTTCAGGAATTTTCGAAATTCACCACCTAAGGAGGTGAAAAGGGGTGAAAAGTGGAGAAAAGCGTTTTCAATTAATCGTCGATATATCTTGAACCCAGCGGGTAATGTTGTATTTTCTACGTCCACGAGATACTAATAAAGTATTCAAAAACGTGATTCAAGGGTTTTTCGAAATTTACTCTCTTAGGTGGTGAAACGACCTTGAATGTGTTTTGGACAAATCCTCGATATCTATCGAACCCGTCGAGATATACAATTAATTTTTGCTTCAGGATGATGATTACAGAAATTATCGCAAAACGGTTTTCAGCTTGTCGAAATTCGATTTCTCAATAACTGTGCAGGAGTGATATGTTTTTTTTAGTGAATGTTCGCTTTTGATTCGATTGAACGGGCTATCGATGTGATTTACACTTCAGTTGGATACTTATACAAATATCTAAGATGTAAATTTAAAATATTTCGAAATTCGACACCCAAAAGGGTGAAAAAGCACAAAATTTGTTTTCCATCAACCCACGATATCTATATAACCAGTAGCGATATTGAGGTGTTGTTCGCGTCAGAGTGATGCCTACGTAAATATTTAAAAAACATGTATGTATTTTTTTTCTTTATAAGAAACGTGATTATTAAGAATAAAATTAAGTTGGTCAATATTCAAGGCAGACGGTCCGAAAAGCAGGAACGAGCAGCGAGAAACAACCTATACAGGAATTTCACTCTACAGTAATCTATCGAGACGTGGTGTTGTACAACCTCTATGAGCCCAGGACACAGATATTTTATTTTATTTAATAAATTTTATTTTCATGAATTATTTCGACGTTACGTGACGCAGTTGTTTATTACTCAGGTCTAAATTCCGGGAGGTACTGGGCTCGAATTCCGTTAAAAGCTGCGTACGAACGTTCAATTCTGACACACAAAAACTTCAAGGCAGATCGAATTAGTGCAATTTACATGTAGTCTTTAAAAGGGGTAAAATTGCAGTTCGCTTTCCACTTAGGTTCCTCTATAATATCAGCTGACATATCGTCGATATACTGCCAAAAGTGATTAAGTCATAAATGCTATTTCGTTTAAAAACAGTATTAAATAGTAGATAATAACAAAAATGTGGTAGGCTACTATACTGTGACACAACATAGTACGAAACGAATATACTTTAAACTTGGGCAATTGTTCGTGAACAACATATACATATTCCTAGCATTTTTAAAATTTTATCTCATTTTGACTTTGTCACTTTTGGCAGTAAACCGACGATATATCATCTCACTAATCTCAAGTTTGGGGCACCAAATACGTTTCCGCGAATCCTTTACCCACTGAAACTTTGTAATGTCAATAAAGTTAAAGTGAATATTTTGAAAATATATAATTGAGGGCACCGTCACCAATGGTTGTGCACAGGGTAAACATATGTTTTTCATTCGATTGACCTCTTACCTTAGATGTCTGTAACTGCCCCACAACCTCAAATTGGCAGGTCTATAAATAAGGCCCAGGCGAAGTCGTTGTTAGTGGCAGGGGCAAACTTAAGACTGCTTTTCGCGTGGACAGCTATAGCTACTTATCCTGCTGCAGAATTAGTTCAACTAGCCGCTTGGACATGCTAACACTTGATCACTGAAGTACCAATCTTGTGTACAAAGAGGTTTTTCAATTAAAGTAAATATTATCAGTTACGAACAATACTCGCGAGCAAAGTCGCGGGGGACTGCTAGTCTGCTATAAAACTGGGTGTTCCTATTTAGGAATTCAAAGTTTCCACCTCCCCTCCTCTAGGGGTGGGGCATGGTGGTCTAAAATGGTACAGCTGAATAGTATTTTTAAAATTATTGATTATTTAATTTTTCCGGTTTTTAATCCGATGCGGTGTTTTTTTACATGTCCCATTGTCCCAAGATAAAAACTCACAATATATATATGTGTATATATATATATATATATATATATATATATATGTTAAGGTTCCTGTCGTTTTAGTTAATTATATGCATGCTACATGAAAAAATGCTACAAATGTCTCATATATCTGGTTAAAACCAGAAAAAAATTTTTCGAATATAATACATTTCGGAAGTTCCAATCTCAGAGTATGTATGTAAAGTAAACAAACTACCTGCTGTCAGCTTCAGGCCAAGACGCCGGCTAGATGTGTAAGTGCGTAAGGTCTGAGAGTGGCATAATAAAAGAAGACAAAACAACTCGCGTCTCATCGTACCTTCTCTTCCACCGCTCTACTCAGCCCCCAGCAACGAAGTTACTGTCAAGGAGAGAAGAAAATATGATAAGATTGCAAACCATATAGGACCTCGTGTCGTGCAACGTCTTACTAAGGAAGAGACGAGTAGTGCGACAATATGCCTCGCATATAGGAGAAAATGGACGTACTGATTTTAAATATACTATATATGTATGTTTGTGTTACAAGCATCTTCGAACAAAGTAATTTCGTTTTTTTCTCGAATAATTGTTTAAACTCTTAGATTAAAAATAATTGAACTATCCGTTAGAAGGTAAACTATGTATGTACACCAGTTTGACATTTGAAGTTGCAGCTAAAAAAAAAAAATACTTTGTTTACATGTACTTTTTTGTACATGGAAAGATTACTAAAAGCTATGTTACGCACCCGACGTTTAAAGTGATATATCAAGAAACCCAATTTTAAACATATCCGTGACATTTTCTGCCAACCGTCGTCTAACTGAAAATGTTTGAGAAGCATATGTGAAGTTTAAATCGGTCCTCTAAAATAGAATCAGTGAATATTTACTTATAACCGGAGATTATTTTCCTACTGTTGAGACTCCAGCTGATATCTGTCGAAAATTACAGACTAAATTTCGTAGAGGATTCACTGAAGTAAAGAAAATATTCACACGGATGTACACTCAACATGGTTTATTTTACGTACGGTACATTGTATTTTTTAATACGTGATGTCCAAATGTCAAGAAAATCAAGCACCAAAATTAATACAACGAGTGATTTTGTGAGTATTAAAACGCTGAATCCCTTAGTAACTAACATCTTGCCAAACTGAACAATTTTTGTGGACATGCGCCACTGCGAGCGAATGTCGCAGATTTACAGAAAACCCTCATAATAAAACCAAAAGTAAAATAATATGAAAAGTTAGTATTAGCTGTTATCAACGAACACATACACACAATTCCGGAGAGGAATTCAGAAGTATCTAGAAAGACAACACGAAAATCAAAACAAAAAACATTACTGCACAAATTATTTCCCGAATGAAATATAGTTGTTTTGTCAAGACAAGTGACATAAAAGAGAACAATAGAATAAAACAAACTAAGGTGTATGAAAAATTACGTTCAAAATGGACGAAGACAACTATGACAACACAAATGACAAGACACACAAATGGATGTGAACGCAAACAACACAAAAAAAAAAACAGAAGAAGTTACCAGCATAAATGATAAGCCTTTCTCAAAATGGTTGCAAATTAACCCTGAAAGTCTAAATCCTTTACGTACATCTAGGAATATTGAATACTATTATTAAGACTTATGATAACCGAAATATACAAAAAAATAAGTCAGCTTACTAAGCAATATACCAGTGCCCAGTTTTATTAAAATGATAAAAAATTATTTGAAGTGTCATTCTATCAAAAAGATTTTAAAAAATGGCCGAAGATTTCAAAATATTACCAAAGGATAAACGAAATACACCAAAGTCCAATTAACTTACTAGATATGCGTGTCGAAATTAATGAACTTCGGAAATATATTTTCCCAAAAACGTCATATTACCATATTACGCAAAAATGTGACATGGTCGCTAATATAAAAATATGAACACGTGACCAACGAAATACAGGAAAGTCAAGTCAACTTTTTAGGCTTTTTAGTATATGTGTTCCCCGTTTGTTGAAATCCTTAAAATATTTTCTGAACACACAAGGCATATATGCTGATATGTAATGGCTTCTTGGTTACAGAATTACAGAACTAAACTATGGGTTTCAGAGTACAGATTCAATATTTCGGTCTGCTACCCAAATATATCGTTTTCTCACTATTTTTGTCTCTTAGCTAATATTGAGATAAAAGATTCGCCAGTGGAAAACCTTTCAACTTGCTTGATGTGTTAATATTACAAATAATTTTATTTTTTTAGTGTTAATGCTACAAAGTAATGAAATATTTTCCCAGTCCGTTATCATTTCTCCACAATTTAGGCTTTAAAAAATATCACTGCGACGAATTACTCAGAAGCGAAATTTGTAAATTACGTTGACGTATAAACAAATTTGTCCAATTCCTCTGTAGCATAAATTCGTTGTCTAGCTGACTCATGAAGCACGTAATAGACCGACTGTTTAAAATATGACTATAAACGTTTGAGTATTTTCGAGTAGCAGCTAACCTATAAAAGTATTTTAAAATCGTTTTCACCAAATAACCATTTCTCATCTACTGTTATTTTATGTTATGTCCAAAACAGATTGAGAAATGTTGTCTCTTAAAGCACAGTTTCATATGTTTAGTTCTGTTGCGATGAATCTAGTAACATATAAGCTGTATTTCTTTTGGAGTACTGACATAATCTGACATTTTGGAAGATAACGTTGAATGTATATTGTGGCATATTTTTACTGTATTGCGTACCTGCAACTCTTACCATTTCCCTTATTATAACTTAATTGTAAATAATAAAATATTAAAACAGGGTTTTCCCCCACTACACGTCTTGCCTTACCGTTCCTCGAAGAAACTTTATATAGGCCTACTAATGCTGAGCTTCCTGAAAAATTCCATATGAGAAAAGAATAATACGATCAGTGAATGTGTGCTTCAAAAATCAAAAAGCAAATCTTAATCGTGCTGAAAACAATCCTAGCCACGTTGTCTACGTTCTAATAAATTACTCTTAACATATCAGTATCCCTAAAACATAAAATCACGCTAAAATAAAGAATATAAGGAGTTACTAACAGATTGACTAATATAATCCATTACAAAAGTGTTAACATCATAGCAACTTGCTTTTAAAAATCTAATTTCTTGAGCTTAAGTAAGATGTCTCACACAGAGTATTCAGATGAAAGTGTACCATATTGTAGGAAGTGGTAATAAACATCAAATTAACGTAAAAAGGTATGTTTAACATGGATATGCAAATGCACCTCTTAAGACGTACGTACAGTTTGACAAAAATACGGTGCATGCCAAAATACAGACATATGTATGACCTACATTGGCAAAAGGCACTGCTGAAGGATGTATATGCAGACCAATGTTCACACGACGTTTCTGTCTTGTCTTTATGAGAACTGCAACGAGGCAAAGAATGGCGCACTGGTATCTATACCTACTTGAACTCCTAATACACTTTTGCAAAAGTGTACTTATCTGCTAAGAGGTACATTAGCGTACAAAGTTTATTGGATATTTTGGCCTAGTTTTGAAGTTAACTGCCTATTTCTATGATATAAGGGGGCCGCACTGGTCGATGCGTTAGACTTTTCGTCTCCCACCCAGATGATCCTGGTTCATTCCCCAGTTAGTCCGGTACGAGATTTTTCGCATGTGGGAAACGTTGCCGTTAGCCGGTGGGTTTCCTCCGGGAGCTCCGGCTTCTCCAGCTTCCATCATTCCGTCGATGCTCCACACTCACCTCATCCATTCCTCTGGCCAGAGGACAACAGGCCTATCTCGCTAGTCGAGCAGCCGGCCCAACCTTCACCCCGGCCTTCTTTCATACACACTGTGACCCTGCCAAAAGGCGGGAAACACGTCATGCTTGCACCTGCTATTCGCACGTATCCACAAAGTCAAAACTCGTCAACACCACAAACGAGCGTTACATTATTTTCGCCATGCAAAGTAATATCTGCTAGACTTGCTCGTTATTAATGGTTTGGCAAAGCCATCCCTTTATCTCTCACTCTCACTCTACCCCCCCTCTCTCTCTCTTTCTTTCTATCTCTCTCTGTTCTTCCTCGTTCACTGTGGGGGCAGAACAAAGTTCGAGGTTCGTTTGGGATAACAACAGGATAATAAGATACCATTTCCTTTATATCTTTAATAACAATAATTACAACACGAAACACTATAGTGTGCATAAGTAAGTCAAATTTATTCCTCATAACTTGCAGCTTTGTAAAATGTTCAGCATGTTTTTATCCCGCTCATATACATTTACGTTTCATTATAATTGCGTCATTCAATTTCCGAGTCACACACATACCGGTTTCACCAGTGCAGTTGTGCAGCCATCTTCTAACATTTTCGTCCCCAATTCAGCTCAGGATTCGCGTGGTGTGCATATTAATGCGATTGATTCTGGATATCCTGTATACAAACATTTCTACACGCACTGGGTGTTTCACCTAAGCCGACGGAATAAGAATTATGCGACCCGGTCGCATGCACTACGAGCTGTAGTATCACCTGACTGCATTATTTGTCAGTCCATAAGCATAAGCGAAGATCTATAGGTACAGACTTTGCACTAACGACTAACAGCTCTCGCCGAATTTAAAATCTCCCTAATGGTAATGGGTAATTTAACTGTCGACATTGATTTATCATATACTATGAGAACATACCTTTTCACGTTGCCCAAATCAAAACCCTTGTATGTGTATTACTATATTAAAAAAGCCAAACAAAATTTTTAAAAAATTTAGAACATTGCAGTTTTCGTAGTAAATGTGCAAATACGCAAACCATACACGGTTTAAGAATTTTCGTTCTAAATTAATCGCCAAAAGTTACGACTGAATACAAATTTTTTAATAATCCTTAGGCTATCAAAAACTTAAATTATCCACCGAGTAATACCTTATTGCAGAGGGATGAGTGCTTCTGTTGGTAGTGGAAACATACATGTCACATGTCCCGCGTTTTTTTTTTTACAGATTTCGTATATTGTGGTTATTACTGCACGTTAATGTTGGAATATTTAAACGAAATATTCATTTATTTTTAACAATTCACAGTGACATTTCCCCAAAAAAGTTTAATTGGTGGCTCAGTGTGCAGTTACATTGATGTCGATATCAAGTATTTAAAAAACAAGAAGTTTTTATAAACGATATTTCTTAATCAATTCTATATTTTTCTCTTTCCACGGAAAAATGTCCCGATTGTCGTTCTCAAACTACTGAAGCCATACTATTAGTAAACAATTCTTATTACAAAACAAGTATGCTACATTTTTTAAAGAACATGATTTTTAGTGTACGCATTCTACCCTTAAATGACTACCAATTTCATTAAGTTCAGCGGTAATGCAGTTATGAATAAATGTAGGTATTTAAGCGTTTTTTTTTTTCTTCACAAAACAGGGTATCAAATATTTGCTCTCGAAAATATCCAATTCCTGTTTCACAGAGTACAAAAATGCCTGTTAACCCGCATGTCAGCGACACGAATTCCAGTTCTATTATTAAATGTAATACACCAAAATTACAAGATTTTCCCCCAAAAAAATGAAGAAAACTGTTTCCATTGCGACAAATTACACATTTTTTAGATTTGTTTTGATACTCTGCGTCACATCAAAGGGACTGGAAATGAAATATCCATTTATAATTAAATGTGCAAGAGTAGATAGCCTATGTCCCAAAAAATTTTAAAAAAATGCCGCGCTTATCTGATAATTTAAATAATAATGCAAACATCTTTCGATACAGTAGGCCAAGTAAGCTAGACTTTGCAGATTGATTTTAATCACAGGATCTTGTGAGTAGGTTTATTTTCTCCGATCATTTTAAACGAAACCACCTCTCAGAACATTTTTTTTTTTTTTTTGCTGTAAAGGACACGTTTTTACTGCGTAGAAAAATTACGGTGTATTTATCTGCTATATGCATAGGCAACGTTTAATAGTATTTTCTAATTATGATTGTTTTACCGATTTTCATTTCTCATTTTTCTTACTAATTAGTTTTGAACACTCGAGTGATCTGGCCCTCAAACCAGTTTCGTCCAACGATTCCTAACGGTCTGGTGTGAATCAGGAACCGAACTTGGAATAAATAACGTCAGTTCATTTGCACGAACATTTTTCACTGCTCTCTACGTAAAGTACCGGATATTCTTCGCTGCCAAGTCGATTGAATGTCCTACGTGCGGTTTATTGTTCACAGATAGAAATGCCCCTCTGAGGTATGTTTATGTTTTCATGCACAGTGACTTGAGACAATAAGAAGTGTCTACCCGTAAAAAAAAATAATTTTGTGTAAATTAACAGAATATTTTGGTGTTGGCGTTTCCAGTTTCTAGCACATTCAGCACACAATCCAACCTTTAAAAATCAGCCTCGCTTTTTGCAGTTTTACAGCGATATATCATTAGGTATATATGTGTACACATATACATACACATATAAGATATCTAGAAGAACATTTAAACCCCTGAACACGATATACACAACAGCTATTCTTGTGCAAAGTACGGCAAAATTCACAGTGGTAGCTTGATCCTCTGACAACCGATTAGTTCCATTCAACATAACCGGTAGAAGTCGACAGATATCCGCCAGACATCCTCTTGGCGAGGCAAGGAGAGATCTGAATGCTTGAATTGCGGACGGACGCCGAAGTAATCCGACACGGCTTGGGTCTTTAGACAATGATGTGTGGGAGACAAAGATGCCGCACAACTTGCCAGCGTTCTATGGCATTGCATTCCAGTACACTACAGTGATCCATGTCGGCAAGAAGAACTTTACCGAAATTCAGCCTAGTGTATGACATTACAGAGTAGTTGAACTGTCAACATCTCGCCAGGTTTATACACGACAGTAGCATACAATTCTTATAGAAATAATGTAACTTCTAAAAGTTTCAGGACAAAACGAAAAGTAAATGTTTGCAACTATTTCACGCTTTCAACATGACGATTCAAATATGTTCCTAACTTATGCCAAAATTATAATTTTGAAATAATTTACACGGAAACATTTATTTTCTGTATATTCATACTGAATTATGACAAATATATTTTAAGCATTATTCATTATTAGAAACTGGAAATTTATTTTATGGATACAAGAAGATTAAATGGAAGTCTTTCTACGGTGCCGCAATTTGATCTGTCTACACAGTAGCTCTAATTATACAAAACTCTTTCAAATTAAAATCGATGATTCAAGTTTAAATTTGCAAAGTGTAAAGGTCGTTGTTTTAAATGAATAAGTATATTGTAGAACCAATGAGACTCCATTGTTGACTCACGAAGTCTTTTTTTTATCAAAGGGATGTGCCAACAAAAATTCATTGTATATTATTTGTACGCATACATTAGCTGTGGTTACTTTCCCATTAGAAAAAGATAGATATAGATAGATATAGCATAGATACATGCTCAAATCACAACATCGCAAATGTTTAACATACAGGAAAGGAAACCAAAAACTTTATATAAAATAAGAAACCTGAAAGTTTTGTCTACGTAAGTAATACATTACTCTTCACAACAGTTAACATATTCGTTAAACATTTTAGCGAAATAAAAACAGAAACACGGAAAACTAAAAATGTATTATTTTTTTTCAATCATATATGTTTATATTTCCTTTAATTAATTCAGATTTTTCTTCTAGTACCAAATATTATTTATGTCTGAAGTGAATTAATTGTACTATCTGTTTTATTTCAATCTTCGCAAAAATTGCAGGAGAGAAAAATTTATAACTAAATTTCAATAGCAACTATGTCCGTAAAGTAAAATATGTAGTGTGAAAATTTATAAAATTAATAATTATTTGCTAGCAAATTTTCCTACCACGCTTGCAGCATTGAACTAAAAAATATGCCAACAAATGTCTTGTATATGGATCAGTTTAAATTATATCTGTTTTGAAGCCACGGGTTCCTATTCATGCTGTTTTTGCCAGTTTAGTTTTTTAAATCCAGAAAGAGAGTAGATATTGAAAAATCGTTACATATAAATGTTGAGAATTATTTGTACTAAGTAGTCTTTTTTAAACGTAGGTTTCTATAGTTTTAGCAAATCATCAACTTAATTACATTTTTTAAGTCAATAATTAGCCAAATCTATAACAATTTGTGTTTTGAAAGAATTTTGTTGCATAGAACAAACAATTGTCAATATGTATATGTAACGGTTTAGCGGTATCTGCTCTCTTACAGAATTTAAAAAATTTTAAGTTACTAAAATAGCATAAATAGGGACACGTGACCTTAAATAAAAGTCATTTTGCGTAATATGTATTAAGGTAAAGAAAAATTTAATTTAAAAAAATGTGTATTTTTTCAATACTTATCTAATGAAATGTGAACTTTATTAATAATACTGACGGAAATTAATTTACATGGTATGTAGAAAACTTCTAAATATAGCAGTATCCGCCAATGAATTCCACGTAAATTCCTTCAGTTTAAAGGAATAATTCTGAAAATTAATCCACTGAGAAATGATAATTTTTAAACTTATTATATAACTAGTTGTCCCTTTGCGGCTTCGCCCGCGTGTACTATAGAAAAGAGTAACTAACTTTTAGTTACGTGTTAATTGATGGTGATACTATATTCACTGTTTATCTTTAAAACATCAAATACAAACAGATTTGTCCAGTCCACTGCGCTAAGCGTACTTTAATTGCAGAACTTCTTTTTTAAATTCATCTTTATTTCTCTATAGCTGTACCCTGCCACGCTTCACTGTGGCACATTGTGATTGAATGGTTGCGAAATGAGAAACAAAACAAAGAATACTTTCTGCGAGGCATTATTTCGGTTTTCACTGGAACAGAAGAAAGGAATGAGATTATAACTTCTTATGGCTCTCACAGCTCTTATATTCTCCTATCTCTCGTGATTCTCATAGCTGCAGCTCGAAAACTGTCCATCTTTCATATAG
>PNEQ01077766.1:0-33290 GCA_003012365.1 Medauroidea extradentata
TTTTTTTTTTTTTTTTTTTTTTTTTTTTTTTTTTTTTTTTTTTTTTTTTTTTTTTTTTTTTTTTTTTTTTTTTTTTTTTTTTTTTTTTTTTTTTTTTTTTTTTTTTTTTTTTTTTTTTTTTTTTTTTTTTTTTTTTTTTTTTGCGATTTGCTCAGTTTTAGTGAAATTGGACAAGAGGAGTTTTGGAACTGCACTTTTTATGTGAAGTTCAACACCTGCGTCAACCCATTATCGCTGCAGTCAAATTCATGCCAGCGGACATGCTGGTGCCAACATGGACGGATACTGAATACTGTTTGGTCGTGTGCGGGGCCACAAATGGGTCGCACGTTGCCGTGAACTGAACTTCGCGGAAACTTGAAGTTTTACCTATCTTCTCATATTGTTGTTTCGGTAATGTTTTTACTTCGTGCTGTAAACTGCTTGTGTAACCTCGGAGTTCTTTTACAAACATCCTGTATTGCAGTGACAAAGATATACTTGCAAAAATTAACCAAGAGTCATGAAGTGAAATAGTTCATTGAATTAATATTGCTACGTTTATGTGTACATAAATTTACTTTAGTTTTTACAATTGGCCCACTGCTGCCAAACTTCGGATGTGGCAACGATTAATGCTTATTTGTCGAGAGAAGAAAGTGCTATTAGCATTGTCACGTTGGTAGCATCAGTCTGAGAGCAGTTAAATGTAGTAAGATGACCAGGGATAAGATGCAACACTTAGGAAATATTTCTTTAGACAAATTGCCAAAACTATTACGCTGGGATACTATTTTCGCTGAGCATTTGTTTTAAGTTAGCAACGAGCTATATGTTTCTTAAAAAAGTTACTACAATAGTTACGTAACGTAAAATACCTTTATGACTGGTATTTCCCCCGGAGTTATGCTTTTTATCTATTGGCTAAATGTGGAAATACAGTAAGTGTTGTCGCAGAATTGCACAAGCTGCCAGGTATTGGATTGTAGTATATTTAAAGAAAATTATTGGAAACGCCTCTTAACTAGTTCAGCGTTACGTCGCTAGGGTCGCAGTGACGGGCAGTATCTCGCGCTACGAACTGTGATCCAGCATCCGTACTATGGAAGGGAGTATCTCATGTCTCCCTTTCAACCCCCTCCCCTCAGTGGAGTTAACCCTCCACCCTTTCCCCCCCCCCCCCCAACATGTTCCTCGATAAAACGTTATTAATATACGGCCGGGCTTGTTATTTATGCGTGCCGGGAGGTCGAATTTATGGCAGAGGCGTAATTTTACCGCCGTGAAATTGAAACTTCGTTGGCGTGGAAGCAGAAAATTGGGCCACCCTTTTGACTGCAGCTATGACCGGCTATTGTAGCAGAACGTGATTTCTACGCCGTTTCGTCACGCTAGAAATTCCATCTGGCATACCGTATTGTATACGCAATTTTTTTTTTATTCGAGTCATGGGTGTTTGTTAGACCATCGAGAACTTCTAGAATAAAAAAATTAATTTTTTGGTGGATTTTTTCAGAAAATGTATGGAACGTGACGTGAAAAAAAAAACACGCAATAAAACAATATCAACGTTTATAAAGTAATAGATAACTCTATAAATGCCAGTAAAGTTTGGCCTCGTAAGTAAATTTTATGTGATGTTTTATTATTGTGTAATTTATTTATTTTTGTAACTGACAAGATATTTTATATGAGTAGTTAAACGTGTTGCGAGCTTGGACATGTAACCGGAAAATCATCAGATATTACATTTTGGGTAAACATTTCGTAAAGAAAAATGTTTTGTTGAGCAGGGTACTAAAATTACGTGAAATTAAGACAACCAAATCGTGCACAAAGTTTATAGGCCTACGTTAAAAAGCTTCTACAGGCCGTGACTTAAGTGGCGCACATGTGTTTTACTTTGTTCACATTTATGTTTCAGAAATGACTTCGACCTAAAAATCGAATCACAGGGAAATGCAGCGAAACTCTACCCGAAATTCTGCAACATTTTTAGACAGCATGCAGACGAATAAAATATCACTTTTTTAAAATTTTAGGCCGACAGTTTGAGCTTGTTTTATAGAACATTGTGAAGTCATTTAAACTGCTGGCCTTATTTACCAACGGTGGGCGACTTTTGTCTGATACTGTATGTAATTATGGTGTACATCATACATAAACCAATCGGTAAAGAAACATGTGATGTATATTGTAATAAAATAATCAGGAAAGAAACGTGTATACTTACACCCTTTCACACTTTTTGACATTTTACTGCAAATTTTCCAGAATTTTCTATTTGGTGATTTTAAAGATGGACTTAAATCTACACACTTAAATAAAATAAGGCGCAAAATTTACTGCTGACAAATAACTAGTTATATAATCCAGGTACCAAAATGTTCCAATATAATCTACTTCGCTGTCTGGAAGGTTTTCTATAACTCATGTTATTAAAAAGTTTAAAATTTTGATTTTCCCATTAAAATAAACCGCTCAGCATTTGAATTCTACATTGCATTATTATCTACACGTGTTCCTAATATTACCTGGTTATAAATATTTTAGACAATTCGAAATCACGCAGCCTGCTTACTCTTTACTTATTTACTATATTACGGACCTCTTGGTAGGCTGGACATAGGACGTCCAGTGAGAAATATGTATCGTTGCAGGAGACGTAGTTATATTTTGGGAAATCAGTTAAGTTTTGTTGTTGATAACAGCAGACAGTTAATCATAGAAGATGAAGAAAATAAAATTATTTGGCTGTGGTGTTGTTTACGATTGTTCCAGGTTAATTCAAACTTGTGATTGTTCCTAGTAAATATGAAACTTAGGTGCTGGAAGAGAATAGTTCGAAACCCTACCTTATATAGAACATATAGTTATTTTAGCAAAACTTCAGAAATTTTAATTAGGAAAGTATGTTTATGTACGTACATGCCAACACACCTTCATTTATGTTCTTGTTTAAGCTAAACTTTTACTCTTAGATAAACAAATATTATTGTAATGCTTTCTGTTGTGTATTTTCTTTAGACGAGCATTACACCATAACGTACATGTTCTGTAACATGAAGTGGTTCTGCCAGTGTTGGTTGGCTAACTTAAATAAAAAAGGGGGGGGGGGTGGATGTTAGGTGTGTACCATTGCCTTTGCGAGCAAATGTGGTCATCCCCGTAATGTACCTGACTTGCCCGTAGTTTCCATAGTAAACAGTATATAACTGATGTGTGTTTTTCAAAATGTTAGTTTAAAACTTGTTAAAAATGTTTTGTAGCATACGTAACATATCAGCAAATTATAGAATGAAACATACAAACTAAGCTTGTTCATCCAAATGTATAAAAATGCACAATGAACATTGCTAGTATGTCGAAATGTGACCTTACCTTTTCATACGCCTTCAACCGATAAGTGGTACAATTTTTTTTCTTAGTACTTGATATTCTTACCTAAGTTATTTGCGAATATTGCCTGTAAATGAAATCTTCCGAAAAACGATATTTTAAGTAGTTGATGATAGTAAATATTTGACAGTATCGTTTTTAATTCTCGGTTCCACATAAAGTCGAAGGTATGTATTCGATCATTCCTTCTTAAAAATGTTAACGTCGTTTCAGTTCAGAAGAAATCGTGAGCATTGCCGTTTAAAGTTTTTGAAAATTCCTTTAAATCAAATTAATTTTTAATATTTCCAATAACGGGCATAGCTTCTCATACACGTCAAACGAAAATTCGTAACCCATTTTACTAAAATTATTAGCGAATATGGTGATAGATATACAACTATTTTTAATCATAGCCAAATTTTGGAGACAGAACGGTAACACTTTGGGCTCTCTTTAGAAGGTACACTTGTTTGATTCCCGGCCCCAACCATCCTGATTTCAGTTTTCCACGGTTTCCCAAAGACGCTGCAGATTAAGGGCATGGGCCCGAGTTTCCTCGCATTTAACGACAATTAATGTTTAAAACATAAATGGGAGCTGATATCGCAAAATCGCTTCCTAACTTTGTTATGACTGATTTCAACTGCATACTCTAATTTTATCGAGTCAGAACTGTGCAAAATAGTTGCTAATTACTTAATTAACGAAATTTCCTCTTAATTGATAAATTAGCTATACTCATCATACAGTTTGTCTCGAAAAATTACATTGCATAGTAAAATCAATTTCCAAAAAAGTTACGAACAATATTACGATATTGACTCTCGTATGGATTTTTTAAAAAATAATTCTCTCGTAAGCCGATTTTTCCGACTTTCTGTCCCTGTGTGTTAAGTTGTGTGTACGAACTCTTTTTGAGGACCGCACTGTCCTTGTACCCACCATGTGATATACAGAAAAAATATTACTGTTCTTTATTAATATTGGAAAACATTTCGTGCAAGCGTTTCAATAAACTATACAATAAAGCTAATTTCTAAATTACGAAATTACTAGTAAATGTGAAGAATTGCTACTTATCCTACGCCGACAAACCTTATTAATTTAGAGGCAAAGTTTATTGATGAAGAAAAGTTTCTACAGTGGTTATAGTCCTATGTAAAAAAAATATTGGTAGGCTAGTTTAGGTTAGATTATGTTGAAGTAGGTTCGATTACGTTAGTGTACGCAAGATAACCTGACTTAAATTAACTTAATTTAACGTTATATAACGAAACCTAACGAATTGTTTACCTAGGACTACTGATAAACGCTATTCATAAATAGGGACATGAAAAATTAGCGTTTTCTTTTAGGCACAAGCTAGAATTCCAGCAACTGTATGTTCATGTCACTATCACAAATGGTGCTTGACTTATTTGACTCGTCGTGTAAGTCGCTGAGCCAATAATAAAAATGTAACTAAATGCAGGTCCATCTCACTGCGTCAGCGGGCAGCTAATAAACAGCTGCTGTTTTCTTGAGTGCACATATGTTATTGGAGGCTAGTTTACAGGTCAGTCAACCCGCGAATTTTTCCTGTCTCTATTCATAAGTAGAAGCACTAGTATTTCGCATATTCATCTGGCAACAGCCTAGGCTTCTCAGTTCTAAGTGTTAACTGGCTTGCAGTTGTCAAATGTGTGTTAAAACCGCTCTCGTCTAATCACAGAAGGTGGACTGAAGTATACATTATTGACATTCAACCTGACCTAGAATCAATACGCGAAATAATCGTGCCTCTATTCATAAGTAGAGACATGCAAAATTCGCGTTATTTTCTGACAGCTGACTAGACTCCAAGTGACTATAGGCTCGTTCGACGTCTCCCGCTGGCCGATATTGTCGTGACTTGCCGCGGAGAATGCTTACACGGTAGAGAGGCCAATCTCTGTAAAGACGTAACACACGTAAATAACAACACATAAAAGTTGTGGCCAATTGAATAGCAGATTATGCTCAGTTATATATAGGAAAGTGAAGTTTAGTCTGCTCCCAAATGATAACGCGAATTTTGCATGTCTTTATTCATAAGTAAACTATACCTCTAAAATCAATAGTTCAGCCAGTATACAATGAGAAACTACTCTTCACATTTACCAAATGGCCAAACTGAATATTATGTACGGCCTGATAGCTGACTGCCAGGATTCAGTTGCGCTGTTTGTATGTACGTAGGGTTAAGATTGACACGGTGACTCCGCCAAGAAGCGCCCCTATGGGCGGGTTGTGTGGGGACGCGCAATTAATTAGCCCTCGCCTTGGGAAGATAGGTGTGGGAGGAATGTAATTAAGGACATTCTTTCCGCCGGGCAAAGCGGAAAGGAGGCGGTGAAAGGAAAGTGGTTGAAGGGGTGCATGGATCGACCCAGTGGCGGCAGTTGTTTTGCATTCACTAGTCCTTCCACGGTGCGGTCGAGAGGGTTGGCTGCGAGAGGGGAAAGAAGAGGTTGAGCTAATTGGAAATTCCCTCGGGAGGGAAATTTCCCCGGGGCTATCTATCGCCCTTGCTTAAACTTAACCCCTCCCTGAGGCAAAGTGTTTTGACGCGTTCTCGGAGAGTTCGCTCGGGCTACTCTGATGAGTTTTCACGTCTTAGCTCGTGAAATACTTTCCTTCCGGGAAGCAACCTACTTTGCCTCTCGTGAGCCGCCGAGGATCTTGAAACGTATTCAGCTGTGTGGACATAGATAAAACGTCCAGCCCAACTACCTAGGTGGCAAAGTTCGAAAATTGCAGGTTTTAAGTAAACAAAAACTCCCAGTGGATGAAAGTTTTCAGAAACCTTCGTCGGCCAAGAAATAAATATATACAGGATGGATTGTAAATCGCGGAAAAGCTCGCGGGTACAGGCAAACAGAACTAAGTCAAAAGTAATGCGTCTAGGATCTACGTCTCTATTGTACGGCGTTACGCATCAATAGTCTATGCGCCAACTGCTAGTACACTATAAAATATTTTTCTGTATTGAAACGGTCTTATAAAAAGCATTTTACCCCTATTACCTGTGACTGTAAATATTGAATTAATAAGGCTAACATATTTTTTGAAATACAGTTTTAAATTCGATATACATACAGCATGTTTTTCTGATAAGGATAACTTAAAATTGGCACGTAGCCTACTGATGCACAACACCGTCATATTGCCAGAAGTATGGCCATTCAGTCATATAAGGTTCGATCTTCAACTCCAAGTGTCCAGACCGGTTCCTCTACGGCCGTGATGCACACTACAAGATTAAAATTAATGTTTGGTTGTTTTTCATCTCTAAATTTAAATGCTATTCATCCGATAGCGATGAAACTTTAGTGTTTTGTGCGAGCGACGGCAAAAGTTTCTGCCAAATAAACTTTTGGGGGGGTGGGGGCGGGGGGCCTTGGAACAAGTACATCACATGGAACCAAATAACTTGGTGGAACAATTATATCTTGAAAGATGATTCTACAACTCTCGTTAATAACCCTTAACACCATTTAGAATACTTCAAAAAATTTTTGTATCATAAATATAATCGCATTAAATTTAAAAACGCCGCGAACCAAGACGCCGGTACGACCTAATATGAAATATAAATATTCTGAGAGAAAAAATTTGCGGGAAGTTTGGTTCCCTGCATAATTTTTTTATGGGGACAGCAAAAAGGTTTTTTTTTTGTGGCGAGCACAATTTTTTTTGGTTAGGTTAGTAAAAAATATTTCCTAGATGCGACAAAATATTAAAATTTTTTTTGTGTAGTAAAATACATTAAGGAAATACATAGCAAATTATAAAAATTGCTTGTTTTTTATTCCCGCCATTTAAAACCCTGAGCTATTGCCAGGTGTTTATGAATAACCTGGTGATCGAAAAATCTTAGTTACGTGAATGAGCGAACCTACTTTTCCCCAGCAGGTAACTTATTATAACCGCGTACAGTGTTGCAAGATCCTGCCCTGGAGGCAGTGTTGCTAGACGCCAACCCCCCAGGGCGAGAGAACGTTTGCGTCTCCATGGTCGGCGCCGAGACGTCGAGACGCCAGGCGTCGCTGCCTTTTACAGCCTAAACGTCTCTCCCCTCTCCCCCTCCCCTTCGTGGGTTCGTTCTACGAGGACACGCGAGCAGAAACGTGGCCTCCGAGATATTCATCTGCACGCTCTCTCCCGCTGCCAGCCAATTTTATAGCGACCATAAACAAAGTGCCGCTTGAATCTTGGGGAAGAGCGCAATGCTTGACGGGACATATCACCCTCCTCCCCAGACAATTTTCTTACGCGTCCTCGAAATGTAATTCTCTCGGCGAATGTTTTAACAACAGTTGGCGAAGAAAGTAATGCTGTTTGCAAAAGAGATGTTTCGCTATTCTGTGACCGGCGTTTTCTTCTGTCGATGTTTTTATTTCCAACGACCGCTTAGATGGCATAATTCTAAATAATGGTTTTAGGGCACTCTTCTATGTTCCGTGCGATCCATACTTACATTCATGTGCAAGATTGTATTTATGGTTGCCATTTTGTTACAAATTCATGTGCTAGGCGTGGATGGAGATAAAGGTAAGCACTGTATTTTAATTGCTTGATTAATGGTTAGGATGAAGGTTGTGCTTAAACGAAATACGTTTATCAAAATACTATGACATTACACTTCTCTTGTTAAAATTGCATATTACTACATGGTTGTGACCACAGAACTTCCTTGCTGATTCAAGAAAAGTATTTCAGTTACTACAACATAAATTGTTACCGGTACAACAAAATACGTTTTGTTGAGGTCCATATTGGCAAATTATTTGGTGGCCACCATGAAATAAGTTTTTTTTGTGATGTGTTTCAAAATGTGGTTATATTAAGGGTGGTCAAGTGGGGAAAATTCAAAATTTTATATTTGCATGAAAAAGTGTAATTTTTATAGATGTTACTTTGGAGTGTATTTTTCTCTTACAAAAGAATTTAGCCTAGCCAGTTTTCCCATAACGGCATTTCAAAGTCAACATTTGCATACTTTTTACTTCGTGCAAAACTGGAAAGCCGATAAACATTATGAAATTAAATAATTCGGTCCTCAGCTACTGCTTTAAATATGTAAAACCCCACAACAAAAAAAGATCGTAGTTAAGAACAAAATTATTCTAATATTTGCTATTTTTTGTTACTTTCCAATTTTTTATAATGCAAAAATATTTTAAAACTAGAGACCAGAAAAATTCGCGGATTCACTCACGCGTAGTCTAGCCTCCAAGAACATGTGTGTATTCAAGCAGACATTATCTGCTCACTGGCTGCTCCATGACGCAGTGATATGAGCCTGCATATAGTTGCTTCTGTACTATTGGCTAAGATACTTCCAGGAAGTGCCAAATAAGTCACGGGCCAATTGTGAAAGTGGCACGAACTTACAGTTGCTGGAATTATAGCTTGGGGCCAATAGAAAACGCGAATTCTTCAGGTCTCTATTTATAACATGTTAATAATGTATGTTCAGCTGTAGAACGTGACACGTAGTTTTGATGTGATTTTTTTACAATTCATTATGTTTACTGGTTCACAAGTTTTGTTTGGAGTAAAAAATATGCACATTTTGACTTTGAAGTGTCACAACGGGAAAACTAAGTTTTTTTTTTTTTTTTTTTTTTCGTAAGAGGAAAATGTATTCTCAAGTAATGTCTACAAAACTAGCTCTACTTTATAAAAATTTAAAATTATAATTTTTCCCATTTTGAACTCCTTTAAAGGGGTGTGTTAGACAATATAATTATTTACACTTTCAATATTGAACTATAGCATTTATTCAAATTGCTTTATCAAAATTTTCTCTTTGACAAAGTACAGGATATATACTTGATAAACTGCTTGACATAAAAATTGATGCAAGATTCCGTTATTATTTTTGTCATGCAAGCTGTGACAAAGATAAAGTTTTGAAAATACAATTTTAATAAATGTTATGGCTCAAATACTGAAAATACAGTAAAATTGTCTAACACTCCCCCTTAAGGGCTTGTTCCCGAGTTTTTTTTCAGACTGGCGCCAATAACTCAAATATTTTTTAACCGAAAGTTTTGAAAAAATTTGCGTCAATGTGCAATCACACGATGCACAATACTGTGGACGCGTTTTTTTAAAAATAATGTATCATTTGCCAGCCAAAAAATAATTTCCTTCATTTTTGCTTATTTTCACGACGAAAAACGTGGTACTTTGGGTAATGAAATCTAAAAAACCGTTCAGTATAATTCTACAAAACAATTCAGCTACAAATTATAACATATAAGTGTCAAAACTGTGCAGCGAAATTTTTATATGAGTATTGGGTAGCAATAAAAAAATATTTTAGAAATCACTGCAAAACTCCGTAAGAGGCCTTAAGTTCACGAGGTTATCTTGGACAAGGAAAAATGTTGGCTTGCGGCGTTCAAATACAGAAATCTGAATAGAGATTGTAAAGCGTCCGGTGTTAGGAGACTATGAATTTCCTGTGGGATTTTATACATAACCTGGCGATTGAGCAGACATGATGGCAAGACTAAGGTTAGTTCTGCTACAGGTTAGAAAAAAAACGTGTTTTCTTATGGGACAGTTTTTCACAGAGAAAATTACTGCCGCTAGTTTCGTTGGTGTCATTAATTGGTCTAATAAAATACGAGATAATAGCAAAATTAATTTTAACTAGGCTCGATAAAAATATTTTATTTTACTTTAAAGTGAAAAACAAACCAATTTTGGCTTTTCAATCAGTTGCACTCGTGTTCCTGAATCCTGTGTGTCTACCTGATGACGTGAACAGATTACAGTTCCTTGAACTTCGTTATACAGACTTCCTGGAAAACTACAGTGTCTTGTTTCGTCTCATAGTTGTGTGGTCTGCTGGTTTTTCTTCTTGTGTCTGACACACATTTTGTTTTGTTTCGTCTCATCATTGTGTCGTTTTCGTGTTTTTTTTTCGTGTCTGATATCTACTGTGTTTTTGATTCGTCTCATCGTTGCGTCGCATGTTAAACTTGTTTTTTTAATATTTTTAATTTTATTAATTTCAATTTTTTATCTGTTTGTTTCTTGTTTTATTTGACCCGATTCCAATTTTTTTTTTAAATTTTATGTTGTGTATGTATCCCGCTGACTAAAACATACTCTGCTTATTTATGTTTTTTTCTATTATTTTTAGTTTTTCTTTGTCAGTCGTTTATTCCGCAATGGAGTATGTCCAAGCAACTAAATCTAGTCATGCACTCCCATTGCGCAGTTCTTTCAAAGATCACTTTAAATGATCAAATTCATTGAACCTAAAATTCAGGAAAGCTTTTTGATTGGTCAGTTTACGCCTCTTACTGATACCAGCGCTCAGGTGGCAGAAATTTTCCCTCTGCCAAACTTTTAACATTGATCTTTCCAACCTGTAGTAAAATTTTCGTTAACGAGACTGAGCAATCCCAACCTCAGCAGTTTACTTAATGTAACCGCCTGAAAGATCTGTTTATGAATCATTACACACCCGGATACAATTTTATTTCTTTCCACTAGTACATGGACGTAAATTTCATAGTTTGCAACTTTTAAAAAAGTTATATATTCAAAATCTCCGCCTTGTCTAAGAAATTCAACTTTCTCTTCTGCCACAAAGTTGGCCCTCGTTCGAAGGATAACCTAGCTTTGCTGATACCTAGGCATCCCACAAGTGTCTATTCCAAGACGTTTATGGTAGCCACAGCACGTTCTTGGAATGCACTTGGAGATTCAGTGATGGAGAAATATGCTGAGTCTACTTCTTTCAAAAAAAGACGTGCTGAACTCTCTTAGAAAAGGTCATTATCTATTATGAACAATGGATGACGACATATAACCTATATATGTATTAATGTGTGAGAGAATGTGATGGTCAATGATTTGTATTTATTTTTATTTGTATACTTTCATTGTTTTGTGATTTTAAAATTGTCCTCTTTCTTTTTAAAATTTTTGAACTTTAATTGCTCTAATACTATAGTATTATAATTTAGCTATGTAAATTCAATATTTCTTTTTATTCTCCTGTTATATTATGGAATTCTTTCTCATTATATATAAGATAAGCCTATTTCCCCTTAACTTTACCACATAAAATTAAGACAAATAATCAGATAAATAAATTTCAGAGATGCTAGTTTCACGCGATGGAAAAGTAAGCTGAAGGTTGAAGAAGGGGTAGAAGTGTTGGCGGGTTGCAGCAACGTCCAGGCGGCGGAGTGACGGCTCGTCTCCGCCCTTCCAGGACCACCTAGGGTCGGCGAGAGAGGGTGGAAAAAAGAGCGCAAGTGGTTGGTGATGCGAGCGAGTGGTGAGCGGTTAATATTTCACCCGCAGTTAATTGACGTCACGGCTGTGGCTCACGTCAGCCGACGGAAAATTGGGGGCTGTGGGGTGGCAGGGGATGTTAAATATCGCAGGCAATAAAGCCGTCCCTCCGGTGGCCAGAGATACGACTGCCTCGAGGCTTTGCGATTTCGCTCCGCTCGTACCTTCATCGTGTCGCGGGTCAACCCGTGATCTGTGATTCCTGGGGTTGATTCTCTCATGTAGCGAGATCGCAGTGTCATTCACTGTTAGAAATATCGGTATCTGACCAGAATATGTGGCGCTATTCGACTATGTTTTAACCACCAAATACATACTAGCATATGTTATAAGATCCATTGAGTCTTGTAAATACTCATTACAACAAATCTGATGATATGGAGTAACGGTAACGTGTGAGATTCACAGTCGGGAGGACTCGAGTTTAGATTTCCGTCTCCGGCCGAATTCTGCATTCTAAAAAGTTTGCCACCCACGTTTATACTGTCTGTTCCAGATAATCACATCCCTGATGTGGTGTGGCTGGCTGAGCAATTTTGGCCAGATTGGTCGATGTTTTATACTCTGGAACGATCTTGCGTTTTACTGGTGCAGTGTGTCTTCATCTATGATACTATTGTGGTTTTTGCCAATATATTAAGAGTATTGAACAGAAATAATAAGTTTTCTAATTAAGTTAATAGTTCCCCGGATTTTACGACAAGTGACGCTTTACTTTCTCGTACTGATAATATTCCAACATCAGTTTTTGTCATAAGCAATTTGATGCACTTTTCTGAGTTTTTAGTACATTTCCCGAAAGCATACCTTCTGCAGCGTTTCTCATTTTTGTAGTAGCTAGTGTTGCTTTAGGATAAATCTAAATTTTTTCTGCGGTAATTTTGAATTATTGAATTTATATTAAAACTTATTTTTTCTTTTGTAGCAAGGCAAGGTTGCTGTACTTTATTTTGTCTTATATCATACTACGGATATTTATTTTATAGCTACATTTGTTACATTCGCATTTTGTAGTAAAGTTCGCATTGTCAAAAGCTATACATAAATCATGGACGCCTCTAAGTACATCGTTGTTTCCACGTTATTTACGACGTACTGAAATCGATGGCTTGCTCATTTTTTGCCATATTTTACTGAACTGCTATCCAAAATCGTCAGCACAACAAACTAACGGAAAATAATTTCTTGAGTCCTTCGGGCATCAGTTTCGTTCATGTCTCATAATTTGACTCACACAACATGTCTACAAGTTGCGAAACGATAAGATTTAGTCTGCTCATTTCAGCAGCAGGACTGTTTGAAGTTGTCACTACTTCTCTTACTCAACACTATGGCACTGTGGCCATGCATGCCTGCTGTCTCCAGTGCATATTTCCAAAGTCAACAGCATTCTTAATTCTTCACCTGGTGAAGGCCTAGAAAGTGCTCTGAGTAACACTAAGGTGTTCACTATCAGTACACAACAAAAATATAATAACCGCAGAAGTGGGTCAAAGAACACGTAAATAAACCGTGTGGAAACGTTATATTTTTTTTTACTACTAGACGTATGCGCATTCAGTATTTTTACTGAGGTGTTCAAACATTGAACGCAGTCTGAGTTATATTTTGCGACTTGCTATAAACTAAAAAAATAAAAAATAAAAAATAAAATAAACTAGAATATTTGACATGTTTTATAAAACTACTGTAAACTTATTGCAGGAAATTATTCGGTAACCTACATCATATGTCGCCGACGATTGTGAGTGTGGTTAGACATGGCAATAATTTTGGTTTCGCTTTCATGGCACAGCTTCGAAACTTTTATTTTGCATGGGAACATTCAAATACAAACTGCAACTTTCCTATTTGTTGATTGTTTTAATGTTGCTTTTTTTTCATTTCATTGTTTGTTTCATACCGGAATTAG
The DNA here is from genome assembly GCA_003012365.1 of Medauroidea extradentata. Taxonomy (NCBI): domain Eukaryota; kingdom Metazoa; phylum Arthropoda; class Insecta; order Phasmatodea; family Phasmatidae; genus Medauroidea; species Medauroidea extradentata. The sequence continues at coordinate 13,619 of PNEQ01077766.1, forward strand.
TTGGTGTTGTTATTGTTCTAGTTTTTTTACTGTCGTCTTTTGTGATTGGACTACAATCATATCCGGAATTAAAATGATATACCTTTTGTTGACAATGGTTTATCCTGACTTTAATTTTATGCTTTTTGTTTTATCGTTGGTTTTTTCTGAAACACGGCAACGTTTACTCGTAATGATGTATGCTTAAAACATTCAGTTTTTAAATTACAAGATTTTGTAGTAATAACGAACGACAAATCTTCTACGTTTCCAGTATAAATAGTTGTAAATGCTTATGTCCTACAGTTTACATGAGTGAAGAACTTCCGTCTCACATATGAAAGTCTTCTTATAGCGTTGTTTAACTACACCGAAGTAACGGATGCGTGCTTCTTGAGTAACAATGTAGGTATACTGGACTCATTCCAACCCAGACTACGAGTATGGAAGCAGTGAAGGTCGTTGTGCGGTGAAAAGGAGGAGTGGGATGTAAAGAGGGTGGGAGGGAGAGAGAAGGGGTTGATGTTTGAGTTGAATCTTAGTTAGCCGGCCAGCTCGCAGACAAGTGGTCCTCCTCCAGAGCTCTAATTAGCTCGTTAAGTCCCTCGTTTCTTGCCTGAAGGGGAGAGGATTAAGGTCTCCGGAGGGACCTACAACGCTGTCTCCTAGACCAAAGGGGCTTCAAAGACCATATATTTTCCTTCCTATAGTCTTGCTATATCTTACGTTCATTTCAGGTTCAAAATAATTTTACCCCTATGAAAACTTTGTTGTCAGTTCCGACACGCCCATTTTCTGCTCTGAAGTTTCATGTTATTTGTCTGCTGGTGCGAAGTTATATGTGTTTTATATCCAACATATGTGGTATGCGTTTAACTAAACGCATTTCAAGTGAGCTAACGAAAATAATTATTGCTCGCTACCGCATATAATTCAGTTATATTAATTAATTGATACTGCCCCTGACTTAGTTCGCGTTGTTTACAATTTAATATATCTTTGAATCATGCAAAAGAATAGTACTAAGTGCCCAAATATATTATAATTAGTTCGTTAAAATATTAATTTTTCCGAAGGCTTTAAAAAAATTAAAATGTTGAAAAAATATTATAAAATAAAATAAAATAAAATAAAACATTTTGGCTTGATTGATAACAAAAATTAATACGATAAATTACATAATTATTTTCTGTTTCCTAAATTAAAATTTAAAGTAAATTTTGAAAATTTCAAATGAAACAAAATTATGTGAATGGTCATTAATGTCCGTTTTACATTTTGAAAATGTAAATTTTTAGGTAGGGCCTACCACTTTAAATCCCCTTTCCCGGATTATTCACTCCCCTTCGCACCATCATATATATATATATATATATGATATTTATTTATTTGGCCGTGGTGGTCGAATGGTCAGTTCGTTCGCCTCCCACCAAGTAGATACGGGTTCGGTCCCCGGATTTTATCATGTGGGAATCGTGCCGGACGATGCCGTTGGTCGGCGGATTTTCTCGGGAATCTCCTGTTTCCCCCGCCCTTTCATTCCGGTGCTGCTCCATATTCACGTCATGTCCCAGCGCTAAAGACCTCGATGTTAAGCACTGACCAAAATTTCTCATTCATTCTTTTATTTTTTGTCAGAAACCTGTGCGGACACACGCACAACAGCTCACAAACTCGCCGAAGATTAATAGCAAGTAAATGAATGGTAGTATAACGTACACCTTACAGACAAACATGCATTAATTTTAGTATGTTTAGATGACTTCCGTGCTCATACAGTTGGCTTCTAATAATAAAATATAGTTCCTCATTTATCCTTACTGTGGAGCAACAAAACTGATTTACTTCAAAATGTAGCAGAATTGTTTCTGTTTTGTGTATTTTGTAAATGGTTTATGTTAACTTAGATTCATACTGACTGCAAAGTCTGCACTCTTGAATTGCGTATTTAATTTAAAAAAAATTGAGTATCTGCGTAAGTGATGGACAGAATTTAAAACAAAATCACAAAACTGTTATACTTCTTCATGAATGTTAACAAAATTTCCTAAACTTGACAGGTTTACGATAGATATTTAGCGGCTCATCTGTATTAAACAATGTTAGAAAATATCACTTCGGTTTGTTTACATCTCCGTTGGTTTCGAGGCATTGAGGATTCTTGTTTACTAAACACAATGCCTAATAGTTTACAACTACTAAAAACTGGCAACACTTGTAAGTGGTTTACGCTAACCGTGGACCACTGTTCCAGAAACACGTACGCGACTGTAGGTGTGGTGTAGTGAAATGTTTTGCCCACCGAAAAAAAAAAAATTCCCTGAAAATTTGGGGTGAACTTGTATGCTTGTATTCCTCTTTTAAACACGCATGTGCTCATCTTCTAGCAAAACTTTCGCTCGTGATTCAGAGATATAATTGACTGGAAAGGCTTGGGGACACCCAAAAGTTTTGCAATTTTACTTTCATAACAACAGCTAACACACAGAAGAATATTGTGCAATTTATTTGCAGTTATAAATTTAAATATATCTCGGCGGGACTTTCAATAACAAACCCAGTCTCATAAACGGCGTAACGTATTTAATTAGACCATGTAAATACAATTGTTTTGTTTGTGTTTATTGGTGTGTGGTGATTTGTGTGTTTGTGTGTGTTTGTATACGCCTTTGTATGTGTGTGTGTATGAACATTTGTGATTGTTTGTGTTTGTGTGTGTATGAACATTTGTGATTGTTTGTGTTTAAGACCTTGTTATGGAGTTTTGCAGTGATATCGAAAATATTTTTTTTTATTGCTACCTAATACTCATATCAAAATTTCGCTGCACTGTTTTGACACTTATATGTTATAATATGTAGCTGAATTTTTTTTGTAGAATTATACTGAACGGTTTTTTAGATTTCATTACCCAAATTACCACGTTTTTCGTCGTGCAAATAAGCAAAAATGAAGGAAATTATTTTTTTTTGCTGGCGAATGGTACATTATTTAAAAAAACGCGTCCATAGTATTGTGCATCGTGTGATTGCACATTGACGCAAATTTTTTTCAAAACTTTTGGTTAAAAAATATTTGAGTTATTGGCACCAGTCTGAAAAAAACTCGGGAACAGACCCTTAAGTTTTGTACACGCGATAGAAAACTCTGTACTTCAATCAAACAGAATATTTTACAATACATTGGATCTAAATTCACAGTTTATTTTTAACACTACAGGGCATTATTTTCCATTCTCACACATACAAAAATCTGCAAATGTCAACTATATTTTGTAGGCATCTTGAAAACTAGTATTATGATACGGATTCAAGCTTTAATAACATATATTTTTAAAAGTAACGGGATTCTAATATATTTTTTTAGTTACTTATTCTCTTGATACATTCTCTAGATACACAGTTTATTGTTTATACATTTTTCTGTGATATTTTAATATTCAAGCAAAAATCAGAAACACAAAAACACGCATAACATTTGTAAATTATTCTGTAGTAAAGTTTGTAAATTTCATGTAACGTAAAACTAGGCGTAGTTTTTCTTATTTTACAGTTATTTTTATCGAGCGAAATGACGCAACAGCAACATGTTAGACTTTCTAATTTAGAGACCTGGATTTTACTCCCGGCTCCAGCAATCCAGATTTCGTTTCTCCATTCTATCTTTTAACTACTCCGCGCGAATGCTAGGATGGTTCTCCATCAAAGGCCATGGCCAGTTCCTCTGTCAGTTTCTGCCGTTATGTAAAGTTGTACGTAATCGCCTCTAATGATCCCGCTGTCGGCAAGACATTAAACATACTTACCAGTGGCGTATAGTGGTTGTGTTCCAAGACGTGCGATACTAAGCAGAGACTATACACAACTCTGAGTTGTCTGTGGACCCATTAGACTTTTATAGATACGTAGAGTCTCAAGCCTGTAGCGTACAAGAGGCAAGGAACATATACTCCAATAATATACCTCGGTCTACATAACACATGTTTATTGCATATAACAGGTAGGCACATTGAGTCCACGTGATCAATGTTTATAGTCGGAGCTTATATACCGTAATTTTAACCTGATTACAGTTATATTTCTTATTCTATATAAATAGGGAATTTTACACACAGGTCCACATTTCAAAGGTTTAATTTACCCGTTGATATATAACAGTAAAGCAAACAGGATCATTTAGTTTTCAACGTCATATTTGAATGTTTTTAAAGTAAGATAATTTATTGATAGACCACGTGATCAATGTGTATAGTTGGACCTTATATACCGTAATTTTAACCTGATTACAGTTATATTTTGTGTTCTATATAAATAGGGAATTTTACACACAGGTCCACATTTCAAAGGTTTAATTTACCCGTTTATATATAACAGTAAAGCAAACAGGATCATTTAGTTTTCAACGTCATATTTGAATGTTTTTAACGTAAGAAATTTTATTGATAGACCACGTGATCAATGTGTATAGTCGGAGCTTATATACCGTAATTTTAACCTGATTACAGTTATATTTTGTATTCTATATAAATAGGGAATTTTACACACAGGTCCACATTTCAAAGGTTTAATTTGCCCGTTGATATATAACAGTAAAGCAAACAGGATCATTTAGTTTTCAACGTCATATTTGAATGTTTTTAACGTAAGAAAATTTATTGATAGGCCACGTGATCAATGTGTATAGTCGGAGCTTATATATCGTAGTTTTAACCTGATTACAGTTATGTTTCGTATTCTATATAAATAGGTAATTTTACACACAGGTCCAAATTTCAAAAGTTTAATTTGCCCGTTGATATATAACAGTAAAGCAAACAGGATCATTTAGTTTTCAACGTCATATTTGAATGTTTTTAACGTAAGAAAATTTATATGTAGGCCATGTAATCGTTGTGGCCGAGTGGTCAGACCACCATGGAGATGCGTGTTCGATTCCCAGACACCCGAAAATGTCGCAGTTTAAATGCTGTACCGGCTAGACTCCACAGACCTGTGTACTGGTTCATTGGCTAATGATTCAGTGAGAAAACTATGAGAGCTAAAATTGTTTTGCGACAGGAAAGTACATGCACAAGTATAATGTACAAAACTAACGGTATTCTATAAAAATATGAAATTACGATTTAACGCACGTGAACACCCTTAAGAGTCGATGAGTGACCTGAAGGAACAACACAACATCCCGGCCCAATCCAGGATTTGAACCCAGGACGACTTGCACCATAAACTGGCGCTTAACAGACTTTGCTACAGTGGCTGGCTATACATACTTGACATTTATTTAGTAGATTAAATTTAATCTTACGCTGGCCTTTGTCCCGATCCATATATGTAGTATTTAAACGGAATTTTAAACGATGTAAAGACATAGTTTAACAGTTGAATATGAACTCTGAACTAGAATAAGTGAGAAATAAACCGATTCGGTGAAATTCCTGTCATTTCTGTAAAATACGATTAACTGAAATTAGTGAAACCGTGCTGATTTATTTCAGTGCCTAAATGCTACTGATTTAAAAGTGATTCCCACTTCTTTCAGTGAATTTTACCTGCCTGTTAACTGGTTTTGAGTGAATGTAACAGGTTTACCAGTCAGAAACAGTTTGTTAACTGAAATTTTAAGTGATTAATATTTCGATTATTGTAATCCTTGTTTCGGATTGACAGTGTGAAATTTGTGAAGACAGAGGAAGTTTGTTGACGTCCCGGTACGCATAAAGACATAAAATGTAGTCATGAAATAAATAAAATGGAAAGAAATGGTCACAGTCCGAGATGATAAAATTTTTTTTTTGTTTCACTGCAGAGAAAGAATGGCAAGAAGGATGGAAAACAATGGACTGACCTAGATAGTCTTTGATAAAGTACGTTACGAGAGATGTTGCGTCTATGTAGAAGGTCAGAACGGGGCATGTAAAACAAAGTGGCGAAGAACTGCCACAAAAACTACACTCCATTGTTATTCCCTTCTCGTTCTTGTACTTAAGCATAAAAAAGCGTATGAATACATTGACTGTGGAATCACAGTGAGGAAAAAGAAGTAAAATGTGCTCCTTCTCTTTTCCTTTTGCATGAATATTGTGCCATTTCTTAAGCAGGCGAGTATACTGATAAGGAGAAGTTTCCTTAAGGGGTAGTGTTAGACAATTTTATTATTATTTTTAAATTTTTTGAGCCGTAGCATTTGTTCAAGTTGTATTGTAAAAAAATTTTCTCTTCGACAAAACATAGTATATATTCTTCATAAACTGCTTGACATAAATGATAATTGAATCTATCATTAATTTTTTATGCAGTATCATTGCACGGGTTTTATAGGATAACTTACAAGAATGATTACAAGTCCAAAATAAGATGAACGTTTAACTATATTTTAATCTACAAAATGCAACACAATTATATTCTATGCCTTAGCATTGCCAGATTTACCAAAAATACTTTAAAACCTAAGTTATTACAGGAAACCTATAAATAAAATTTAGCATCTAACAGTCCCCCTTAAAAACGTGTTCTTAATTGAATTTCTCCGTATCACAAACGATTTGTTAATTACTTAGAAACAATGCTAATTAGGAAATAGAGAATGTGTTAACAATAAGTAGAGGCAAGAGTATTTCGCGTATTGATTCTAGTTCAGGTTAAACGTCAATGATGTATACTTCACTGTCATTACTGTAATCGGTCTACAGTTGTTCAGATACACATTTGACGACTGCAAACCAGTAAGGAATAACAAAATTAATTGTTGTGAACTCACGTGGTACCCTCTTGTAAGCTAAGAAGCCAATGAATGCTCGACTGTGGCCAGTGTGTGTATAGGACTGAGAAGTCTAAGCTGATACCAGATGAACACGCGAAATAATCGTGCCTCTAACAATAAGTAATACTAGATAACATCCATTTTACGAAAGCTTAAAACTTCCTGCAAGGTAATGTAGTGTGTAACTAATGGCGCTGAATTTCACAATGAAGTCATAAAAATAAGTTTAAAGTACGGAAACAAAATCAATAAATCTAGGAAATTATCTCCTCCACAATTATTTAATAGTATTTAATAATGGAAACGTATATAAATGTTTTTTAAATCCTCATCCATAAAGGTTTTTTGTTTATTCAAAACAATGCAGTTTCGTGTTATATAGTGTAGGATAATTTGAGCTAAAACCCACATGAAACGGAAGCAAATGACACTTGCACATCAGTAAAATTTTCATATACGCGCAAAATAAAAATTCGGGGCTTTTAGTATAACATTCCATATGAGCATCTGAACAGCACTTATATAAGTAATATAAAATGTCCGGCGAGGTTCGAACACGTTACCTCCTGTTAGAAGTCGCTTACATTATGCAATACCTTATCGCGCACACTTACGTATAAATGAGACAAAATGTAACCCATAAGTCGCAATGCTGCTAATATGTCATGTATTTGTAATGTGAGATTTGTGGTGTTGTTATAAGCTTATAATTTGTTTACTTACATTGCTTTATGTATAAACGGAACTAATCAAATACGTATTTTGAACATTGCAGCAGATATGTCACAGAAAACAAGAAAATACACGCAAACAGTCAAGTTAAAGGCGCGGTCTACCACAATTTTCATCACCATGTTTTTAATTTTTATGTTTGTACCAGATATTTTTTCTTGTTTTAGCCACAAAATTTGACTAAATTTTGCCCTTATAAAAAATATTTTATCTAGCATAGTTTTAGCGTAACGGCTCGTTAAAGCCAAAATGTGTATGTTTCCGTTTTAAGGACGACACTAAATCCAACTCACTTACTAAACTGAAAAAAATTCACAGTGAATAACGATGTTGTTGGCTACAAGTTTATCTATAATAGACCTTACAAGAAAATGTGTTTAAAGAAATATTCAATTTTTTAAATTTGTTTTAAATGTCTAATTTTTTTTTTTCAGTTTGGTATGTTAGTTGGTTTTAGTGTACTTCTTAAAACGGAAACATGCGAATTTTGACTTTAACAACTAGTCATTACGCGAAAAATATGAGAGATAAAAAAAATTTCACATTAGCAAAATTTAGTCACATTTTGTGTTTAAAATAAGAGAAAAAATATCTGGTACAAATAAAAAATTTAAATATGGCGATGAAAATTGCTGTGTACATGCGACCTTTACAATCAAAATGAGGAAAGGGAATTCTAGACAAAAAATTTATTTTCTATTTCTTCCTGTTTGGTTCGCGGTTTCAACTCACAGTAAATTTGTTTCGCATATTGTGTTTCACAAGGCCAAATTCTTGATACATAATTGTAAAAAAAATCCTCTTCCAGTTAAACATCTGTCGTTGGAACATTGCAGTGTTCGTTTGTAAATGAACCTTGGTGGAAGCACGTACGTAATATATATTTTTCACTCTACTTTCAAGCCTAGAAAACATTTACATTATCATACCTTGTGCTTTTGTAAACATCAAAGAGTTCTTGAAATCACTCATGAAAAATGTTTTATACCAACATACCCTTGAAAATGCTCTAGTTTCTTGCACCATGTATGATTCGGTAATATACTTATGACACAACGTAGATGTCTGCAGACCAATGACAGGTATTGAATATTACAATATCGGTATTCTTATTGGCTCAGTCAAATAGGGCAACTGCTCCAAGTAGAAGCTAAGGCCAGTAATCTTCTGGTAAGCTGACATAGTGTTGGAACCCAGCAAACAGTCAAGTTACCCGCGATAAACCATCGTTAGAGATACGTCAATTTCGCGGATTCATCTGGCAGCAGCCTAGACTTGTCAGCCCTATACATCTACTGGCCACAATAGATTATCTATTGGCTTATAATCGTACAAGCAGGTAGCAAGCGATAGCACTTCGCATTATTTCCTTATTTACTACTGGCTTGCAGTAGTCAAACGCGTTTCGTAACAGCCGCCAGCAAGCCACAGACATGACAATGAAGTATACATAATTGGCGTTCAACCTGACCTGGAATGTATCTGCGAAATTTACGTACCTCTAACAATCATCTCTACTCATATCTTAACTCCCTGTTATTTTATTCGTTTACTGAGATCAAAGTGAACCTGGAAACGAACCTACAAGTGCATCCGGCCCATTGCACAGTATTTTAATTACGTTTAGATAGCAACGAGGCCTAATATTACTCCTTCAGTTTGTAGACATGGAGATTATTAAAACATGATTTGCAGGAACAGGCATCGTAATTTCTTGGGAAAAAGAAATTTTATTGCATAAAACGCGAAACGTTTTGAAGAACATAATACCATTCCTAGAAATGTTTTTCTTCCGACGGAGAATTCCAGCCTCAAGATTTGTTATGCCGTAATTGCCTTGGTCGGCTATGTTCCCAGGGTGTTATTACGGACACAGTGGCACTTAGCAATTCATGCTACCCCCGGCCAAACAGCCCTCGTGTCTCTTGCCAGTTTGCTTCAAGGGAACCTGTGGTTTACATCTGTTTATACAGAATACTCTGCCAGCGATTTAACGTTACATCGATGTAGCTTGTACCGAGAAGTTCGTATAAGGCGTTACTGTTGAATTCAATATAGTTAACATAAATTAAATATAATCCTTACATTTAATTGCTAGACAGAAGTATATTTTATTAAATTTCCTTGCAATTAATCCCACTAGATAAGACCTTTAGCAATGTAATTACACTTATTTATGTCTGTGAAAACGATTTGCTTTGTGGAAGAGTAATACATTTTTTTTTCGTATTTAGGCTAAAGGTTAGTAATTTATTTATTATTATTGTTATTATTATTCCCAATTTACGTTTTATAATTCTATTTTATACACAACATACTTTTAAAATACTGCCCATGCTATTACAACTGAAATGACTCGAACATTTATAAGTTTTCTTGGTATGGATCTGCTCAATTTGCAGTTATCAGAAAGCGTGAACAGAAATGTATTATTGAAAAAACTGCATACCTCCTACAATTTGTGATCCGGGTTGCGAATTGTGTTTGCATTAGAATGAATTTTTCTGCCTCATGTGGAATGATAGATAATCCATACACTTCCCCTATCCATCTATAGTTCATACTCTTTCACCCGAAACCAGTTTTTCCAGTGAATTTCAGTACAAATCGTTTTGAGATATTTAATTTGTGTAGCTAAGTCGTAAATGTATCTATGCTTTTTGTTTTATTTATACTTGATGCACCTACAAATTAACATAAAGATTTATCATATTCTATCCCGTATCAAAAAGTTAGATTTCTGTCTTCCGCGTATTTTTCTTCAGCTAAGAATAATACTATTTCGGTTTAAAGGGGCTTAGTTTACGGAAATTTTATGTTATGCTTTTACTAACATTTACAAAAAATTTAAGTAACGACTACTAGTGTTTAATGTTTCATATGAGGCTTACCCAGTTTTGTATTTTGATGCTCTCTGTAATAACGTGTACAATAAGTGGTTACATTTTAAACCAATAACTTGAATTTTAATTTTTATACCATTTCTAAGAATTAATGAATAAGTATTGTAATTTGTATTATCCCAGTTTGTTTGGGGCTGATATTAATAAACATTATAGTAACAAGCTAGTAAACTATTCACGAAACATACGGATAAGACTCTACGTTCTCGTAAACAACTTTTGGGACACATTGCCCATTCATTGAAGAATTATGATTGTCACGCTAATACACAGGGTCTGTGAGTCCGACAAGGCCGATAAAATGGCGGACATTCGTGTAAATATTCAACCAGGAATGCTTATCAATGTTATAACTGAAACACAATCTTTGTAGGGAAATCGGAACGTAAATGTCACAGTGCCAATATAAAAATATGAAACGTATAAATTATTGTATTACATTTTAAAGTAAAGCATTCTAAAGGCAAATAGCAAGGTTATCTATCAGCAGTTTTCTGTTGCAAGTCGGATAAGATAGGTCTGCATGTGTCGCAACTTTGAGAGAGGTTGCGATAGCAACTCCCAAATAGTTTTGTAGAGTATCGTTTTCTGCCAATGTGTAGAATTTGGCGTGCATCTTCCACTGAATATGCCAAAAATACCTGCGTTAGAGAATAAAAACTTTCGTTATTTAAACTCCTCGAGGTACTTTTTGCCAATATAACAATATGTCGATGGCATTTGTTAAATTAAAATAGCATAGTTTCTAATAAACATATTTTTCATCATGCACTAAAGTTAACTCCAAATGCCACGATCCATAATACACTTTTATTACTGCTTCGAACATGACGGCATTTAATGGTGTTCACATTACAGCGGATAGCCAATACCAACGTAACAAAGAAATGTAGTTTATAATTTATAATACGAACAGCCAAAGCGTGTCGATACACTTTCTGAAAAGTTACCAGTAAATAATTATGTAAATATAAGATGTTACTTCGTCACTCATATTCACTGAAATATTTATGAAATAACGATTTTGAATGTTCTGTCTTCTGTAAAGAATGATACTGCATATAATCGATCAAAAAGTGGAGTTCCGAAAATAATTGCGTCGTTACTCATATATAAATGTATAATTTCTCAAGTATCCAATATTTCAAAAATCGTATCTTCTTCATAGGTCGCTATTGTCACTCCGAATTTAAATATTTATAATAGATTTATTATTCATCTGATGCTGTTATATAAAACTGGTCCGGAAAAATAATTTACAGCGAATTGCTATTGCGCATTGTTGACATAGCGTGAATATTCAGTTTGTGTTGAAGTGTCCATCTTCGGAATAATGTTTTGCCTCGGGCGTATTCCTCGGGCGTATACAATGTAGCGTTGGTGATTTTCTGGAAAATTGAGTTTGCTTTGTATATTTTTCCCCCGCAATACGTTTCATGTTTGCGTATTTTTAAATAATTAACTTCGTTCAGCAAGTTTTTCTCCTGCATGATTTTATGAAATGTAAATATTATATTAACTTAGAATCAGTTAATGCTAGGACATTTAATTAGGCTACTTGTTTATAAATAATAAACAATTACAATATTAACAAAATGTATTACATTTGAGTCTTATTAGTGCTTTCTGCACTTCGAAGTGTGTTCAGCGGTGACTATGCAGTCTTCATTTTGCGCTTAATATTATGATACCGTACATTTGTATACTTCTATCACTTTTTAAACAAATTTTATAATTATTTTTCTATTGTTTACGACTTCTTCAATATCAATCGTGTGATATTTTATGGCTTCTATAGGCGATTTTCTCGCCATTTACATTTTTTATTTTCTAACTACATATTTCTATTATTAGATAACGTCACTTTCGCTTTTGGTATTTAAATGCACGTTCCTGAACGTAGAAACATGTTTTTGGTCGTAAAATAGCAGACTTTTGAACAAGCAGATCTATTTTTTAATTAGTTATGGTCTGTTGACTCATCGAACTCAGTTTTCTAACTGTTTGGCAGGAATAAAGTGATTAATATTGTTACATCATTCTTGGTATAAATAAGGTGACAACTATAACTGGGAATTGAACTAAAAATCGTATAACCATAATGATGAAACTGAAACAATTTCGTAAACCATCATGAATGGGGAAGTGAATATTTGTAAGTACTGGCCAAAATGTAAGAACACTTGAACGATAGCATATAGTTATTAGTAACTTTCCATTGCTTTACATTAGTGTAGATTACTTAAAGTCTAGAGAGTTGTAATTCGAAAAATGCTTCATTCCATAATTGATAAAGACAGTCTAAATTACATTGTATGATACGGATAAATGTTCACACACACACACACACATACACCAACACACACACACATACATATATATATATATATATATATATATATATATATATATATATATATATATATATAGCATATATTCATCAAAAATGTAAGTGTAAAAAGGGGAAAAAGGGTGTTATGTTGGCACTAGAAGCTATTAAAAGACAGAAAGAAAGCGGCGTTTAGAAGCTGCGAAAAATGACGATCCTTGGGAAATCTCTGCTCCACGCCCTTAAACATAGAAGCGTCACTGACAGCATGTTCGACTATCACAATTTTGGCAAAGCAGGGTCGTGAAAAATGGGGGGTATGTTTTGGAGAGAGGGGTAATCTCTTCCCTCTCGCTGTTTGGAGAAATCTTCGAACCGTCCCTAGACGCACGAGCGAAGGAAGCAATGTTCGGATACTGGGAGTATCTGGTTAATGATGCGTTACCTTCCACGGCAGATGCTTCCCCGTCCCCCCTCGTTCCATCACTCCTTTCTCTGGGCCCAAAATTCTTCCTTCTTCTCGTCTCTTCAATGGATTTCTGGTAGACACCCTTCCCTCCCGAACCCTCGACGTCTTTTCTACCCTCTTCTACGCCCTGGGAAGGGGGTGCAGGGGTCGAAGGGGAGGTTTCTGTAAGGAAAAACACAGATCTATTTACCAACGCCCCATTGAACTTTAACTGCACGCGGCGAAAGGGACAGTATTGTGTCCGCAACGAATTGTCCGCTGTTTTGAGACCCTTGTTTTCGCAGCTGGAGACCAGCCACACGTATTTGCTTTGCATGTGAGAACCAGATAAAGAAAAAAGAGCGAGGCAGCTGGATCCCTGCGAGATAAAAGACACCCCCGTATTCGCTACTCACACCAGAGAAGAAAAAAAAAATATATGCTATTCATAAATATACACAAAACAGTTCGCAATAAAAGTAACACAGTTATTGTATTCTAGTCTGATATACCGCTTTTGCGGAGATAAAACAGATTTATTTTGCTAGTCTTTGATACTTTCTACGATGGCAATGAACAACACGTATGATTTTATATATTGCGAGATTTCCTAGCAACACGGATTCATACACTCGGACGTTGTTACTAATACATCGGTTTGTAATTATATTTTTTAAGTAATAAAATTAAAAATTTAAGGAATCTGACTACCCTACACAAAGTCACTAGGTTTGTATGGATAATTAATGTAAAAAATAATTTATTTACAAGTCAGTTACAAATTGAAATATATAAATTAAAACAGTTTGTACGTAAAATATATTTAAGGAATATTGGATTGGGAAGAAATTTACGGAAAATACTTTAATTACTTTTAACTTTTTTTTTTTTTTGCTAAATGAGAATTGTATTTTAACATTTAACGTTTTAAGTTTTAAAGGTATGAAAACTGCTAAATTGTTCACGATGTACACGAATTCTTTTAATGACACGGGTTTGTAGTTATGATTTTTTTGCAAGTATATATATATATATATATATATATATATATATATATATATATATATATATATATATTTTTTTTTTTTTTTAATCCTGAAAGTAATCAGCTATCTTAAAGCTGCTACATAGACGTGTTGGAAATAGTTTTTCCAATGTGGCGTAACTTTGTCAAAGGAAACATATATGTGATTTTTGCTAATTATCAATTTAATGGTGTTATGCAGAAAGAGACCAACCCACATTTGATAAAGCAGAACATGAAAATTGTTACTACAACATTTTTTGTACTTTGTTGTTAATATTTTCTTAATTTCAAGCTTCTACCTTATGTTTCTTAGCTATTGAAGTTTTAATGTGTAATTATTTAGGATCTGGTTGTTTGTCTGTTCTCTGCGTTTGTGGCTAGGATGCATTCTGCGTAACACCATTCAATAGGGAAAATTCCTAGAAAAAATTTTTAATATTTACACCATTCTTCCGAATTATTTCGGCACTAAATGTAGCCAGGCAAAGCAATAGTTCCGTGAACATTGTAATTATCGAATTATTCAGCTTTAAGAATGCCATATTTTCAAACGCCGCCACAAACCTTGAAAACGTGTTCTTATTGGCTAACGCATTTAGGCCTGTGACGTAGTCTTACGTGTTTTGGTTAGCCACCGCACGCCAGGCCCTATTGTGTGTACTGGAATTTTTTCAACGACTGAAAAACTAATCAAATTTATAGAACCCGGTTACGTAAAAGTTAAATCGGGGAAATTACCCGTTTTTTTTTTGGCATGCGTGGTTGTAGGTTTGGAAGCCAACAACAAAGAATTAATTCACTTGAGTTGATGTCAAAGGTGTGAAGACAGCAATGTATTATTAGCTCTCACACATTGCGACGTTTTAGTTATAGGTTTGAGTTTATGTAAATATAATTTAAATTTCAGAAATAACTTACTACGAATTCAGTTTAGTGTTTCAGATCCGATATATAATCATAAGTTTAGGTTTGAAAGGTCAGACGAACGAAGTTCACATGCGTACGAAAAGTGAACCCAATCGAGCTAATACTTGTAATGCGTTTACCCAAACCTTGCAATGACTATGATCGAACATTCTGGTTGCACGAGTCGGTAAAATAATATGGCAGATCAATTACTTTATTACAAGTACATTTTTTCTCTCAGTAATTTTTATGTTTCTCGTGAACGGATTGAAACAGCTGTGCTGCCGCCTCGGGGCAAGTTTCGCAAGATCCCGTCCATCCCTCGAATTATGGGCCAATCACGGGTGCCTTGAACTCGCCTATTGGCTAATGACGTTGCGACAGCCAGTGGAACAGCAAAAATATTATATCTGCAGATAATTCGTTGCAATATGCACGCTATTGCCTGCAATTTTTAACTTAAAAGAACTTATTTGTTGTATGCTAACAGTATCAAGTTGTACAAAATACAGCATTACATGAGTATTCTGTATTTTTGTCATTAATAGCAGACTATTAGGTCTCAATTCGAAGCTTAAACCATGCATTCTGCCTTGATTTATCAGACGGCCCTCAAGTTAAGATTTTATTCCGAGTAAATTGCATTTTATTGCTGTGCAAACGAACTACTAACCACATTTATATTCTTCGTAGTTCAAGCCAAACTCGATTTTACCGCTTAAACTACTTTATTTAACACAATTTCACGACTTGAACGAATGTTGCTGTCGTTTGTGTCTTACTTACATTAAAATGTACAGTACCGTGACGTCACAGAGACATCAACATGGCGGTTCACGTTTTTGCCGCACAAAACAGACTGCTAATTTTATTTAAGTTTTTTCTGGAGTTACACAGACGCAATGAAAGAAAGTATGGTACCGATGCTCATTAAATTAAACGCACTTTTAAATAAAAATATAATTAAAAAATATTAATATTCCCCATTATACAAATTTTATTGAATTCGGTAAGTAGCCAAAGTATATTTCACTTTAGAAAAATTAGGTTACATAGTAAAATAATTTTGTACACGTCTTTGAGGAGGTTTTACGCTATATTCTCCTTTTCAGGATTTAAAAAATATACATTACTCACTAAACATAGTAAATTACAACCCTTTGACTTAAAGGATAAAATTCTTACTTTTAGTGACTTGGTTACAACTAAAACTAATTCTACATGTATCCTATGTTTTTTTTTGTCATCGGCTTTCCTAAACCAGCAATCGTTTGTAAAGGCCTAGCTATAAGAAATTTTTTTTTAAAGCTATCACTAGATTGAACAAGAATTCATGTAACCCTATAGATCAAACATGCGCAAAAATAACTCGCGTAGACGACAATTTTGTCTAGTCACGTTTACAAAGAATTTTAATTAATATTGTTTAGCCACATTTACAAAGAATTTTCATTAATTTTGTCTAGCCACGTTTACAAAGAATTTTCATTTTCACTTAACAAAGCGGGAGTATAAAGCCTCATGCACGCATGTGTTGAAGGCTGAATAATGGCGTATTTCCATTGTTGAATTTAGACCACGCCTCTCAGGTTTGCAGCCACGTAGTCGGAATGAGGAATGCATTTTAAAACGAAATAATCATGAATGGACCAATTTTTAAATTAAGTTAACACTCTCAAACATAACAATACCTTTTTTAAAATATTATAAATTTCTGTAATGAAAAGGATTAAAAAAACCTATTTTTAAAATCTTATATTAAAAAATTACCTTACAGCTGTTAGACACAAATTTACAACTTCTAGCAAATATCAAGTGGTGTGAAATGAAGCACTTATATTATATATATATATATATATATATATATATATATATATATATATATATATATATATATGTGTGTGTGTGTGTGTGTGTGTGTGTGTAAAAATAACTATTAGTACAATGCATTTTTTTTTTTCGTGAGTGAACATTTAATTGAAGAAAGCGCTACAATTTTACTAAATTTTCAAAACGTTGGTAGTGATTTTAAACAAATTAAAAAAAATGCAACTACAGGCAGTTTTTGTGAATTTTGGCAAACTTTATTTAGGTATTTTTGCAAAATTTTGGAAAAAAATTAAGGCGTACATAATGTATTTCAATTACATCGGATTTTTAAATATTTAATTTCGGCACAAAAATTATGCTGATTGATTACATTACTTCGGCAAGGCAATCATCATAAAAAAAAGTCTCAAACTGTTTTCTATGATACTTAATTTCTTCTGACTTTAGTATAGGTTTTCTTCACTAATATAATGTATTTCAATTGGCCTAAACTTTTAAATATAAATTCGAGTACCACATGGTCTGCAGACAATTTCAGGGCCAACATATTTTTTATAGATCAGGTGTTAAAAAACGATAGTTCTTAATATACTTATATGCACACAACGCTTGTTATCTACGACCAAACGTGTTTAAGTTTGTTGGTGGTTTACACCGACGTAGATCATCAACAGGCAAAATTCCCCAAGTCAGCAAAGTTTCACGGGAAATATTACAGTTCACTATACACAGGGAATTTCAAGTTCACCACCGTTAAAAAAATTATCATATTCTGTAACACGTTCATCAGGACAATGTAAAATTTAAAAAAAAAAAGAAGTTGGTTTTCTTATTAGACCTCTCAGGCTTTCTAATTTACGACATTAATAATGTTGTTAGGCACAAAGTAAATAAAACATATAGTTTTTGTTTAATGTTAAAATTATTTTCCTAAACTTAACAGACATAAAATTAGAAATTATTTGATTAATATAGCGGGCATCCGTAGCGAGGTCTGTGGCATACCGGCCTATATTACGAGAGGTCCTGGGTTCGAATCCCAGCACGGGCATGGATGTTTGTATTATTTACTTAAGTTTAGATAATTTGTAAGCTGTCCCTTATTAAGGCCAATGGCATAATACCGGAGGACGTTAATAGATTCTCTGCAATTAAAACAAAAAGATTAAGGTAATTGTGTACTTGGCTGTATCATTCCGCACTGTCAAAGTAGGCTACATCTCAAGGAATGTGTCTTTTAGATAAAGCCATTTTTGTAAGAAGAGTTTTTGTGCCTTCAAATATAATGAGACTATTGTATTACCTTTGTTGTTAAAAGTTAAATAATATATTTGTTCTACATTTAACAGCTGAACTTTACCTTGAAGTGCAGTAATAAAGCAACTTGATCAAAAGTATACTTGGTGATGTTCGGCTTCCCCAGTGAAAAATTATTATTCTGGAACCTAAGCCATCCAACACTATAGAAACCACTCTAGACTTAATGATTAAATAATGTACCTCTCCTTACAAATTACTAATCCTGATATATGGCTCTGATCCTTTGACAAGACGATACATTGCGAGCTCATTGGATGGGTTTAATGCACAGAAACATTTCCGCCTGCAAGGCCTTGAATTTGACAACTGTCGGACGCTCAGTCTGAAACTGTTAGTTGGAAATAATAGAGTTGTGAAATATTTTGAGGTGCCGTGAATGATTGACGAATACAAAAGACGGGCTAATCGAGCGGAAATGATGACACCGTAACGAGGGCCTTGTGATTCGCGCTCTGACCACATCTGATGGGTGGACACTGCCCGTGCAAGCGAGATTTTGCTAGCAATTTCCGTAACCTCTAAGCCAGGGCTGGGCGCTTGTCTGCTAGTAAGGGGCGGCAGAAGAGGGTTGCGAGGGGAAATGGATTCTGAGTGAAATCACGGCTAGGATGTTGTTCCTGCAGCTGCCTTCTGCTTCCGCTTGCATCCAGCCCTCTTCCCCCTGAAACCATCCCTCATCACTCAACACATCGCTCACCTCGCCTCGTTCCATTAAAGCTCGTAATTACAACGGAAATGTATCCAACGGAGTCGGAGGGCACAGCAGAACAGAAGAGGCAGCGGGGAGGGGCAGGGGAAAATTGGTGAAAAATTGCGCCCCACCTGTAATTATTAGGAAACGAGATTTGCAGGTTAATATGACAGGCGGGAGAGTTGGCAGAAGAATGTGGACAGCTTTGAGGAAATGACGAGATTAATTAGGACAGTTTTCTCAAAATCACATGTGCTTGTTTTGAACGTGCATTTGAATTATATTAAAACGATGCAATTTATACAGACACGTTTATTGTAAATTGTAAAGCTTTAAAGGATAGACGAAAAAGTCTGGTCAATAAAAGTACAGCATTTTAATTAATGTTGTATAACATAATTTCAAAAGGAACACAAAATTTCAAAATAATTAAGTTTTAGTGTAGTATGTTTGAAGGTTAAAATGTTAGTTTAGAAATATTCTCCTGTTAAAATAGTTATAAAAGTTAAATTTTATTTTTACAATCTACAATAGTTGGAGGCATTTGCTAGTTTCTCTCTCTTTTTTTATCTTCCTCTCTTTCTTTGCGAAAAAGGATTTCAATGTCTGAAACTCTTAAATTAAATCTCAACCAAATTTATTGCCACTAATATCATCCGTAAATTGCACATCGGGTTACATACTAAATATTAATTAATACATATGTGTATTGCTGTAACAGGTTCGTATACAGTGTCCACAACAATTT